>JAOVYW010000033.1:699723-712277 GCA_025775045.1 Hiodon tergisus
ATCTGTAGAGTTCTGTCTTGTTACTGTTATATGCTTTAATGCAAAGCAATCTGTAGAGTTCTGTCTTGTTACTGTTATATGCTTTAATGCAAAGCAATTTGTAGAGTTCTTCTTGGTTGTTAGAAATGGCCCTGTGGACCTTGGGGAGCATGGACAGTAGGCAGCCTTAGTTTTCCTGATGATGGGATTCTGAAATTGTCCCAGATTTTTACTTACACAGACGAAACTGACACAGTAAAAAGCTAAGACTCTATTTGCTATACTGTAGTTTTTGATGGCAAGAAAGATATATGAGGGATGAGTTGTGACAGTCGCAATCCTAGTCTGTGACTGGACATTCACGGGTGGGGATAGCCTCCCAGACACATGGATGCATGTGTTTGTTTAAAAGCGCTTTTGTGCATGTGACAGAAATGAGATTGTCGATCCTCAGGGCATGTTTAGAAAGAATGGATCAGAATAGAAAACAGGAGAAGGAAATAGCATCAGTGAGCTTCTGGATGTGATGGCTGGATTGATTCTCTCTGCTGAGGGAGCATGGTGGACAGGTGTCCACATTAGGGCCAACCACTTTTATGTCCTTCCCTTTCCTGCCCCTCGATTGGTTGCTGAAGAGCTCTCTGTGTCCTTTGGGGACCAACCTTGTCAGATGCAGGAGTATTCCTCCTTCTTGATTTATCGAAAATCAATGCCCCTTTAGGTTTTTTTTTAAAGAAAACCTTCCCTGTTGTTGCTTTGAGCTTTTGGGGGCATTTTGTGGCTCATACTGGACTGGTCAGCTCATCTCAATGATCTGACTGGAATTTGAAGTTTTTCATATGTTTGAGACCCAAATGATCTCTATGGCTGTTAGAGATATTATATTAAATGTGTGTGTGTGTGTGTGTGTGTGTGTGTGTGTGTGTGTGTGTGCATGCGTCAGGTGTATTTGTGTATGGCTGTCTGTGAGCACTGATGCCCAAACTTAATTCAGCCCAGGTCTGATGCCTCCATCACACACAGGACGTACTGCCGATTACGTAACTTGATAATAGTTTAGTGCTCAAAAAGGGCTAAATTAGTTTTCTGCTGCAGTACAAAAATCTGGAACTTGGAAAGAAGGAAGCAGGACGTGATACAGGAGAACACATATGAATGTTGAAGTAACGGCCCTTTACCGCAGCCTGCCCTTCCCCTCTGTCTTTCTCATCGACTCCACATCGCTCCTAAGGGAGCCATGCACACAAAAAATGTTTGTTTAGTTTCAGTCTGTTTAGTTTCAGTCTGTCCTTTCACTTACACACGCTGCCCTTTTTGCTGTTCGTCCCATCGCCCCTAGCCTCCTCCCCCACCCTTTATGTGAGCTTGCAGCAGCAGTGCAACCTGATCACAGCAGTCATGCGTTGTTAGGGATGAAAGAGGGGAAGTACAGCGTTGCAGTCCTGCTAGCCCTGGCGAGAACAGTCTGGAATGATTAAGCCTGGGAGCCAATCACAGTGCAAGAAGAGTGAGCGAGTGAGTGAGTGAGTGACTGAGCGAGTAACTGTGTTGTGAGTGAGTAAGTGACTGTTTAAGTTACTGTGTGAGTGACTGTGTTGTGAGTGAGTAAGTGACTGTTTAAGTTACTGTGTGAGTGACTGTTTTGTGAGGGAGTAAGTGACTGTGAGTTACTGTGTGAGTGACTGTGTTGTGAGTGAGTAAGTGACTGTGAATTACTGTGTGAGTGACTGTGTTGTGAGTGAGTAAGTGACTGTTTAAGTTACTGTGTGAGTGACTGTGTTGCGAGGGAGGAAGTGACTGTGAGTTACTGTGTGAGTGACTGTGTTGTGAGTGAGTAAGTGACTGTTTAAGTTACTGTGTGAGTGACTGTGTTGCGAGTGAGTAAGTGACTGTTTAAGTTACTGTGTGAGTGACTGTGTTGCGAGGGAGGAAGTGACTGTTGTGTGTGAGTGACTGTGTTGTGACTGTATTGTGAGGGAGTAAGTGACTGTTTAAGTTACTGTTTGAGTGACTGTAAGTGACTGGCTCACCCACAGTGTGTCTTGGGGAAATATGAATAGGCTTTCCAGGTGTTCCATATCAATGCTCCCATGGGCTAAAAACGTATAAGACTTATTATTCAAAGATTTTAAAGCATGTTCCGATTTCTGTGGATTTCCCTATTGGTTCTTACCCCTTCAACTCACTCCCTTTGGGCTGCACGTGTTGTCCTGAGTTTATTCAACGATCTTGTAGTCCAGTGTCTCTCTGTGCCTTGGTGTAAGGCCAGAGTCCTGCAGACTGGCAGAGCCTAATTCGCTAATGTTTAGCATTAGTCTCAATGGATAATCCAGAGACCGAGACATGTTGCGGAATGCCAATATGACGCCCAATCGCTAGTTTGTTGATTAATTAATCGTTTATTGTCTTCTCCCCCTTTAATACTGGGCAGGGTGGGCACGCCATGATTATTTCATGAGCGTTTGCATTCCAACAAAAATGTCAGCTCGAGGCTAACGGGCCGTGTCTCTGCAGAGTTGTAATTTGGAGTTAAATGGATGTCAGCTGTGGTGAATTTAGCCGCATTGTTTTGGTGCGCGGTGCTTTACTTGGCCGGAGCGGTGCATAATCCTGGTAAAAGAATGGGGCATTTGGACATGCGGACAGAGCCGACTTCTAGTTTGGTCTTCTTTTTCTTTTCTTTTTTTTGTGCTTTGCTGTATAATAAATTAGAGCAATGGCACACTTGAATGTGCTGTCAGAGCCCGGCTCTCTGATGACACAGCATCCTCTCGCGCAGGGCAAAGAGGGCCAGGGTGCGGCCCAAGGAAAATGGATCTCTCTCAGGCGTGGCTGTGTGGAAGAGGTGGTGCGGTGGGGAGAGAGCGAGGCAGGAAGTCAGGTGTTAGCTAGAATGAGCACTGAGGCTATCCTACCGACATACCCAGGCCAATGTATATTTTTTAACTAGTTATTATATCGTTTGCTGTGATTATTATGGTTTTATTTATTTTTGAGGCATGCTGGACAGTTGACCAATCTTTTATTATTAATAATGTTTGTAGGAACTTTTATGTGATTTAAAAGAAAATGTGGAGTGGTACAATGTTAATCAAGGGTTGGCATAGTGGCTTGGTGGTTGGCTTTGATGCCTCACAGTGTCCGGGTTCTACATACGAATCCCACTTAGTTCTCTGTGTGTGAGAGTTAGGATTAGGGAGCTCTGAGTTACCTTCCTCTGCTCAAAGGCAAATTAGCGAGAGTGAAATGAGCTCAGTATGTGTCAGTCTGTCTCCTGTACTTCTCTGGACTGGCGCCCCCTTCTGGGTGTACCCTGCCTTGCTCCCCTGGATTGGATGAGCTTTAATGGAAAATGAATGTTAATCATTTATGTTACACATCAAGCGTTCCCCTGATACCTCAGACCAATGCTGACAATAGGAAAGAACCATAGAGAGGGATGCAGTGTTTTCCCAGTAAGTTTTTCACTTTAGTAAATGGCAGAAATAGCAGAGCATGAAGGGGTTGATCCTTAAGGAAGAAAAGATTTCACTGGAGTGAAGATAAGTCGTGCTTTAGTCCTGTTCAGCCCCTGCTACGTCCCTGCAGGATAACACGCTTGCTCGCAGGTTGGGTCTGTGGCCCCCCCTCCCACCCCTTCCCATCACACCCTCTCTCTCTCTCGCTCTCTCTCCCTCTCTCTCTCTCCCTCTCTCTCTCTCTCTCTCCCTCTCTCTCTCTCTCCCTCTCTCTCTTCCTCTCTCTCCCTCTCTCTCTCTCTCCCTCTCCCTCTCCCTCTCTCTCTCTCCCCCTCTCCCTCTCTCTCTCTCTCTCTCTCTCTCTCTCTCTCTCTCTCACACTCTCTCTCCATCTCCCTCTCTCTCTCTCTCTCTCTCTCTCTGCCAGTACAGTGATACTGCAGTTCCTGTCAGGCCGCCACCTGCCCGCCTTCCTCGTGCTCCCCTCTGTATTATGAAATTTTCAGTAGCTTTGCAGCTTCGCAATAACCCGGTCGCGCTTAAAAAAAAGTGGGTGTGAATGTGAATGTTTGTGTCTATGTGTGTATGTGTGTAGCGTTTGTGTGCTTGTAAGCAAGCTTTCCTTTGTGTGTGTGTGTGTGTGTGCGGGCACTCAGCCCTAGTGTCATGCTGACAGGACTTTCATCCTTTTTAAAATGGTGACCCATCAACTTGCCTGTCCTGGATGTCCTTCCGTGTTCTGTCCCATCAGCTTCCATGCATCACTGTGTCGCTTTCCCGGTTAGAGATTCCGCTGTCAGTATTTTGCCTGTCTTGCATAAGTTAATGGGCAATGTTCACTTGACGTTCCACCGCTGTTCAGTTTGTAAGTGCACTTGAGCATTTGAAGCCTTGGAGTTGAATTATGTCCATTTCAAGTTTATGTGGGGTGAGCCAGTTGGGTATCGTGTGCTTTTGCCTCTTACTTTCGCTGTCTTTTTCGTGGAGAGAGAAACCTTTTCATGTTATGCTTGAATTTAGCATCCAGTTTCAGAAGAGAAAACCATTTTGAGGGCCGGGAGACTAAATAATAGTTTCTGTCCAGAACCTTTTAAGAATCTCTTACTGAAAGCTGTTCAGTACCTGTAAAATTACTTAAATATTAAAAACCTGCATACCTTGTTGTGTTTGTACAGAGTATTAGTATGAGTATGAAACCACTAAGATCAAGCAGGAATCCGAGGGGGGCCCCCAATTTTTCCCATCCTTTCTTTGTGCAGTTTCCCCCCGGGGGTTAATAAAGTTCTACTACTACTAATACTACTACTACTACTAGTACTACTACTAGACAATACTTTGGGTACACACACACACACACACACACACACACACACACACAAACACACAGTGGCTCACCTTTCAATCTAGATATAATTTGTCAGGATGTTATGTTGAAAATAATCCAGAGCGAAGCCCCAGTGTCTCCCTGGTCTTGCAGAACATTGTGCAGGCCTCCAGTCTCCAGCTGAAGGTAAAATCTGAGACCTCTTTCATTCCATTCCTCCCCTCGTATCTACTGTGGAGGGGTTTGCCCCCTCGTCTGCCCTTGCACAACTCTGCTGAATGCTGTGGCGGGATTTTCCCTCCCTGTCTACCCCTGACCGCTCGTCTGGATACTGTCGAACGGTTTGCCCCCCCCTGTGGAGGTGTGGAGGCGGAAGCTGGATTACTCTTGCTAATGCATGTGGATTTCTGCTGGCATTCTATGTAGACGTCCATGCCTCATATGAACTGTAAGGTTATCTGCCTATTCCCATTTCTCTTTGCCTCTCTCTTTCCTCCATGTTTAAAACAAACGTGGCAGTCCCTTGGACATGCTCCACAAAAGGCTGCTTTACGAAACAGAACTTCATAAATGGGAATATATTAGAAAACTGGAGAAGAATATAATGGTAATGTGTGAGAATAACTACCTGTGCGGCAGTTGCTTTACAAGACGAGACCAAGAACTGGCTGGTTTAATGGAAATGAATCACAGGCTACGCTATTGTGATATTATTGTGAAATGACAACTGCAAAAGTCCATGCAACTAACCCTCTTATCCAAAAGGGTTGTTTCACTTTGGCAATATTTTTGGTGTAAATTCCCATTCATTTAATTTTAGGCCGGGTTTCCACATTGTAACTGGAATCTGTTCCCAGTCTCCCCTGTATCTCCATCATCATCTGCCTAAAATGTTTTAATATCTCTGATAGGCCTATAGCCATTACTACTGAGGGGAATGAGGTGACTCAACAGTAAGCTAGTGAATGGGGTTATTAAAGTGTGTTCAGGATGGCAGGAGGTTACGACATCCATACTAAATGGGAATCTATCCTGAGGTTTAGCGCGTTATTAACGGAGTGCTTCTTGAGTGATGCCCTTTTTTGACTCGTATCGATTAGTTCACAAAAACGCTAGTGTTTAACAAAAATTACGTCTCCTCTTTTGGGATCCATTGCTTGTCTTTGAGGTGAAGGTCATTAAAACGACTGGTGTAGCCTTTTCCAGTCGATTGTGGAAAGGGAATGTGTGTGTGGAATCCGTGTCTTCTCCATCCCTCTGCAAGTTCGGGCCTCTCCTTAACTTCTGTTCAGCCTTATGCCGTTCCTCCGAAAACACAGAAGAACCATAGAGCGCGTGAGACGGGGAATACGAAAGAAATACTCGAGTGTCCTACAATCCATTGGTGGAAATCTCTATTAGAAATATTGGAGTGAGAGGAAGAGATTAGCCAGACGAGGGGTTTGAGAGGCCACGTCAACACGCCGCACTGTTGTCAGTGGCAGTAATACAGTCACGGCTTTCAGTCTGGTAATTGTCAGAGCTCAGACCTCCTTCAGTCAGAGACCTAACTAAAGGGGGCGCTGTATGCTATTACCAGGCCTGTGTTTACTGATCGGAAGTGTGCCATCGGCAGTTCTGTTAATCGATCGAAAAAAAGCTCCGCAGTGGCTTTCCAAGTAAGATCCTTGAGCTGGTGATGGAGAGTCTGTTTGGAGAACCTTCATGTCTTCCCTCGACATGCTTGTTTCAAGCCTTCTCAATCCCAAACGAGAGTCCCATATTGATCAAATATCCTTCTTCCCTTCATTTTGTCTGTGGTTTTCTCTCTTTTTGCTAGCTTGTTATTTTCCCTTCATTCCTTTCACTTCAATAACAGTTATTCTGGTGAAGGTAAATGTGGTTATAACACTCTGACTTTCCATGGTAAGTGATTGAAAATGTATATTCCAAAACCCTGTATCCGCTATGAGGGAAGAGATGCACTTTTAGAGAGAAATGTTTACTGTATAGACCTATGTCAAATTCGACTTTGTGTTCCTCAGCAAGGCCTCAATTCCTTTTATTATTATTATTATATTATTATAAAAACTGTTCATTTCGTGGTACAGTTGTAAAAACATTTGGTATCACAGATATTTAAAAAATATTTTATTTTGTGATTTGTGATCACCAATTGGATTTTTGTATCTTGCTAACTTGCATCAAACCCCACACCAACACAAGCATGCAGATGAATTCCTTTGAGTTTTTCTCTACCAGACTTTGGGTTATTGGTCGTTTGACACACCACAAGCTCCACAGAAGGAGAGACGCATCCCTTAGTCACAGCAAACCTCCAGGCAGCCGTGATGCTACAGGGGGCGCTGTTAGCGAAGAGCCAACTGATTCCCCCCTTCCCGTCCCAATTGTTGACCATCACAGTCGATAGTGACAAGATTCAGATTCAAACCAGCAGTCTCTGGATTGCACTCTAATTTAAGTGATTCAGTTATCCGTCCCTCCTGAATATTTTCTTTTATATGTCAAAAATATCCAATGAGCTACGCTGCCTTTTGAGAAATGAACAGTGATAGGGGAGCAGTGGTGAGAGATATGAGTCCTGTAGTTTTTGTTACAGGAAGTAGGAAATAGGAACTGTAGCCGGCATGTTGCATGCTAAACGTATTTTGAGAATAGTAGTTATCTTGAATTTGTCCACTAGATATTGTAGTGACTCTTGCTAAAATTGAAATTAAAGTTAAACTACATAGTAAGCAAGATGCAAGCAATAAAAACACGTTAACATTTTCATTAATTAATTGCAGTTACCATGTTTATTCATGGATAAGTAGATTTAAAAACTGTTATGGCTATCATGGGAAATGTTACTCCAAAATGGATTTCCACAAAACATTATCATTTATCATGTTATTGTAGATTGTTTGTGTATAGTATGCACTGGGGCCTGATGGGCGCAGATGTGTAACTCACCTATGCTTTCATGGGGCGTGTTCTTGTTTTCTTTCCCTCCATCTTTAAACTTCTTTTGATCACTTGGCTGACTCCAGGTGAGAACGGAAAAAGTGGAATGGTACCACAGGGCAAAAGCCAAACACCGTGAGGTGTAAGATCAGCCGCCGCGTGGCAGGAAGTTTGTTTAGACATGAGGTTCTAGTCATGCTGGAAGGGTTTTCCAGCAGGTTTTACCTGTCACATCCCTCTGTGAAGCTGTATTTAGTATGGCGTTATTGAGTGATTCTGTCATGTACAGGTGACCCAGAAATAAACCATTTTGATTCTTGCTAAACTAAGTTAAATATGGATTCCCATTTGTATTTTCAGCCTGGAGTTAAAGTGTATATTCACTAGGTGCCTCTGAGTGGTTCCGTCGACAGTGGTGACAAACCTGAGCGTGACTGAGCCCTATTATCTGGATTGTACCGGGTCAGATCTAGAGCAGGTCATCTGGTCATTTGCTGGTTGTGACCTGGAGACTTATTGCTAGCCAGCATCTCCTGGCTGCTGCCTGGATGCCTGCAGACTGCCAGTGCCCTCATTTCCAATCGGTCCTGAGCCTCTGGTGCGGGCTGTGTAGCATGCAGGGTGTAGAAAGGACGAGTGGCTCGAAGGCGATTGGATGGGATCAGTCGTACTACTTCCTCACCATTGATGTGTTTGGTGACAGGAATCGTAGCTACGAGCTGAGATGCATCGTCACAACTGGCGATTCCAATTATATTCCAAAACTTAAACAATTGGCGATTCTAAATTCATATTCCTGAAGTCAAATTTTTCGACCGATCAAAATGTACCTTTACTAGGTGGTAATAACCCAAAGGTCAAAAGGAGCTCAAACTAATCAATGTTTCAATGTACCCTGCTATATTTTGCCATGTCTTCCAGTTAATAGTGTGTGCAATTATTTACATGTGACCTGCTTAACAATTTTCTCTCTCTCTCTCTCTCCCTCTCTCTCTCTACAGACGTTCATAGTACTAAACAAAGGGAAAACAATCTTCCGCTTTAGTGCCACACCTTCCCTGTACATCATCAGTCCTTTTAATTTACTTAGGCGAATAGCTATTAAAATTTTGATACATTCATATCCTTTCAAACAATGTTTAAACTATATCTATTAAGTAACCTTACTGTTAACCTTACTATTGCCTGAATACTTTTTTTGTTTACTTAATTTAACATATTTTTTTTAATCATTGTTAGTTTTTTCTATTACTATCATGAAGAAAAGTCAGTTAATTAGCAATTCATTGGCATAATCTACAAAATGTTATGTGTACTTGCCTCATTCTGGTTGCATTCATAGGTACACCTGGGCCAACATTTACATTTTTATGTATTGGTTTGGCTGACATTTTGATCCAGGCCCCCTTTTTGATTAGAGTTTAGAGTGCAGACTACAGTTTCAGGTCAGGGGAGTGGTTAGCAGTAGAATTAGTGTGCATATTAAGCATTTAAGCTTCTCTTTTCACTTTTCATCTGTTTGTGCTTGTCCAATGATAATTTGAACAACATGTACTAGTGCAAAAATTGGAGGCTAGTGTAATATTGAATGTTTTGCCTGGCAACTCAAAGTTATTCAAAACGCTTCTGACTGATTCTGAGTGAAAATAATGTGGACAATGTATACATTTATTGGAGAGAGAGCAAAAGTATATAGTATCCTCTTGTTAGCATTAGTCCTCAGACATGTGCCAAAGAATTTCTGGGCGTTGACTGATTTGTTCCGGTGTCGGAGACCCAGGCCTTTAAAAAACTAAAGAACCTAAATCCATGATTTTGTTTCCGGCTTTCTCCCGGTTGAACTGTCTCATCTTTATTCCATTTTTCTAGGGTGGAGTTAAAGATAATTAATTCCAATTGATGGTGATTCCAATTTAAATTTAACAGCATCGTTGTATTTTAGAAAGTATTTCATTAAAGTAATTGAAATCAATATTTCAGTATTTGAAATATTTAGTATTTTATTTTTAAACACATTTGTCATGTGTTTGAAAGTCTTTTTTTGTTTTTAAGGGAGTTAAAATTTATGTTCAGCTTTGTTATTGAAAACACTTAAGATACAATAATTAATTTTTTGCATTGTATTTTCGAATACATTCACACTCATGCATTCTCAAATATGTATGGCTATTGATCTAGAATCTGTAAACCAGTGGGATTTTAAAGGGTTTAAATCACTCAGCTTGCTTGGGTCACCCAGAGCCCTTTCTCATTATGTTTCTGTTTTCTGTACTTTTCATACACCAGACATTACCGCGCATTGCATTCCTAACCTTGCCAGAATGTTAGTCAAGAGTGGATCTGAAGTTATCATGTTTAGTTGTCTTAACCGTTTTTGTTTTCAAATGGAATCTTTTATGAGTGTGGGGTTTGGGTTGTATTTATTTCACATGTGATTCTGGAACTTTCCTTAACTGACCTTTCTCACAGTCTTCAGCATGATCATTATGTGTACAATTTTGACCAACTGTGTGTTCATGACTTTTAGCAATCCTCCAGAATGGTCCAAACAAGTAGAGTAAGTACATATTCATACAAAAGCATGCCTCTCTTTGTTTCGCCTAAGGATTTTCTTTTTGATGAGAGACATTCCCTGTTGATGATTAAATAAGTAAAATACATGAGTGAGGTCTTTGCATTGCCATTGGCAGTCATCTTCTATGACTGTAAAAGGTGTTTAAAGTAAAACTTTGCTGAAAATGAACAGTACTTTCAGATAAAATGTACACCAATTGCTATACAGGTGATAAAATATACTCATACTACAGAAAAATAATCATGAAAAACTCTTGCCTAAATAATCCTACAAATTAGCAAAACATAAAGCAACAAGACAATTATTTGAAAATATTTATCTTATTTATTATGACAAACTGCAGTATTCTCTGTTTTTGCTTAGACAAAAAGATTACTTGAAAAGGTCTGTTAACAACAAACCGCCATGGTTACCCACGCTGGTTTTTTTATTGACTGAGGTTAAGAGATTACTCCGGTGATAAACCAAATGGCATTTTGAAATTATAATTGAATCTTTCAACCATAAAATTAATTATTGATCAGAGATATACGCACACTCACGTGGTTTGTTATGGGAAACAGAAAACAAGTGTAAACATTGGGCTAAAACATATCTAATTTGAACAATTGGTAAAATATTGTTATACTTGTCACGAATTTGAAAATCTATAATAAAACTGTATTAAGATATACAATTGAACATTACCTTTTGTTGTAGTTAAAGTTTCCATTGCAAAATCTGAAGCAATTGGTTTGTATTTGTTTCTAGAGGGGCCTTTATCAGATCGTATCTGTAATTTATATTTGTTTTATAGTGTATATGGTATTCTAATTATATTAACTATATCATCAACTAAAAATGATTGCACCCACAACATTGGAATTATGCCCAGTGTACGGTCAATAAAGGATTTTTGGTTTGAATTTGTGCAGTTTATTTTGCGGACGTAACAAGGTGTTTTAGAAACAGTCTCTAGTAGTGGAAACGTTTAAAGTGATTTAGTGAAGGGCTCGGGGAATGAGTACTGCTTGGTGAGAGAACTAACTCTGCTTTAAATATACTCCAGTCCTAATTTATTCTAATTTTTACTCTGCTCTTTTCTTAAAGGTACACCTTTACTGGTATTTATACGTTTGAATCACTTACAAAAATAGTCGCTCGAGGATTCTGTATAGACGGGTTTACGTTCTTAAGGGACCCATGGAACTGGCTGGATTTCATGGTGATCTCTATGGCGTAAGTACCATTTCTGTTCCACTCTTGCTCTCGCTAAACCTGATATGTCAACACATGTTGGGGATTTGAAGGAATAAAGAGGGGAATGTCTTCTTCCTTTCCGACTTCAATTACTGATTTAAAACCTAGGCGACTGCCTTTCTCCTTTTGGTATGCTATTGTAGATAGTTAAACATTTGCATGGCCCCTGATTAGTTGTGGATATTTCCCAAAAAAATATGGGTCTACCTTGAGAAAAGAAAAAAACTTTAGCTTAGAATGTTAGAAACTGAGTGATGACTCCCAACCAAACAAAAATGAATTACAGCAGCGAATTTTTAATGTGGCTATTTTCAACAATGACAGTGAATAGTGAATATACATATATATATTTTGAGGTTACTGCTAACTAATGTCAACTAATGACTAATGTTCAGCTGTGGACATAAGAGCTAAGCTTTCTGCAATTGGTCTTTTATTTATCAGTCCTTGTTAGTCCCTACTATTCCATCTTTGTTTCTTCAGGCCCTGTACTTTAAGTCTCACATGTTTCTCTGAATATTTTTCTGCCTTTCATTTACCCACGATGACATTTTCCTTTTACCTGATATCTGCCCTATAATGCAGCTATGCTTTAATAAAGCATCCGCTGTAGACTCCTGCTATATACTCCAGTCAACTGCATAACACCAGGAGAACATCGTGGACAGAAAGTATCAGGACAAAAACTATGTTTTTCAATTCTCCGATTTTAAGTACATCACTTTTCAAACATTCGAGCAAAATACAGGTGACACTTGTAATTCATAGGTTGGCTGCTCGCTTCAGACCTTCTATGTCAGTAATGAAACAAATTGTGCTGCTCACAGATCCTTTTCTCAATCACGGTCTGACTGAAAAAGGGACTCACCACAAATCCATTATCCGGTCCACATTTCATAAATTGCAGAATAAATGATACCATCAAACATTGAATTTTTCAAAGAAGGTTCATGAGCAAAGCCTTAATTTTCCCATCCGACCATAACTTTACAGTTCTTCTTATACGTTACCACTGAGAATGACAAGGGCCACTAGA
>JAOVYW010000033.1:750315-777349 GCA_025775045.1 Hiodon tergisus
CCTTCCTTTTTGCCCCCCCCCCCCCCCCCCCAGTTCGCTTTATCTTTAGGCTCCACTCTTCTGCTCCTCTCTGCCTCATAACCTCCGTCGCTCACTCCCTCACCCAGATGTTTCATGTCCCCCCTGAGCTCATATCGTGTGACGAGGCTGCGGTAGCGTCTGTTTGTAAACCGCCGGAGTGCTGTGTAAACAGTCCTGCCGCCACACAGCCAGCCACCCCATCGTGGCTCAGCAGCCCAGCCAGGACCCCGGGGGGGCAGGGACTGAGAAAACCACAGAAACACGTACTGGAAGCTCACTGTCATGGCTTGTCTTTATTTCATTGACTGCTGCAATTTGTATCCCTTCATCAAAAAACCTAAAAACCTAAAAATCACATCAGGGGGAAGGCTTCCTCCTTTGTTTAAGAGCTAGCTTCAAGAAATTTTTTAAAAATTTAATTACAGAACATAAATTGCGGGCCATAAGAGAAACAGTAAATGTGCTCACAAGTAGAGAAATGTTAACGTAACAATAGTAAAATTTTACCATTATCATCTCACCATAGTATTGTAGAGGTTCTGCAATGCTGTACCCATCAGTCACTGATAGGTAGCCACTGGCTGACATGGCCATCTCAGATTGTGCCCACTCTCTCATTTAGGCAACTGACTGGTCTCTGACATCTGCGAATAGTGTTTAACCTGTCAAGGAATGCAAAATTATTGGTCATTGGGAGTTTTGTCTAACAATCCTGTCTTTTTCAATGAGAACTCTCCTAAATCTAAAACCCAGTTTTCCTATTAAGCAGTTTTAACCAGCACCATGGTCCAGAGGTAGCAGAAACCAGCCCTGTGTCTCATGTGCAATCCTGTGGGAGCCCCAAAAGGAGACATGTGAGAGATACAGTGTGAGAACGAGAGAGACATGTTCCTGTCATCTAGTCCAAACAGCTGCTCTGGCCTGGAGTTCAGAGAGAATGTAGTCTTCCAAGATGATGGGCCAGTCCCCGGTGGTCTCCATTGGTCCGGCCAGAAGTGAACTCTCTCCACGGTGCAGCTGGGATTTCAGAACTACTCACCTGAGGCTTAGCGGTTCTGCTGTGCAAAAGCGTCCTTAATTTAGTCCAGGAATTTCTGTGCCATGGGGCTTCACAGCAAACAAAGTCGATCGAACCTCGGGATTCCCTTGTGTTTGTTTCACCCCTCTTGATGTTCATTTATCCTTCATCCTTCCCTCTTTAAGGTCTTTGGCTTTTTGATTATCTTGTGTCTCCTTTCCTCTCCCTACATTGCTGTTGTTTTCTCTAGGGAGAGTGTGACAGCCAGCTCATCTCTGGAGCCTCGGGGTGTGTTTACTCTGACTCTGTTTTCCACTGCTATGTTTGTCCCGTTGTTAATGTTTGACACTGGGCAGATTTAGAACTTAGTTGCTGACCCCCCACGCAGACCTGATTTGGCTGGGACCAAGACCTCTTCTTCACTAACTACTCCTGACCGAATTATTCACAACAAGATAGAAATCTTACACTGCCACTCTGGAATTTCTCCCCATGAGGTTTTTAGAGGTACTACCAGAGGGTCTTCTATACTTTCTCCACTAATGTCTTTAGGGGAGAGAGAATAGATTTTATTCACCAGTTACCATTTCATGCAGGACTAGCTGGAGTTCTAGCTACAGTTCTGGACCCCAGAAGCACAAACTGTCCCACAACAGCTAAACATAATGACTAACACAGAAACATTTGTTGGAAATCAGTACTGACCTAAAGTGATTAGTGAGAATGCCAACATCAGATTGGGAGGTAAATGCGATCTCATTTGTTAGCAAACATGCTGTCAATATGATCACACTCTAACTCCAAAATTATCAACTCTCCGACTCTACAGATAAACACAAATATCCATATTCATACACATTTTACATTTCGCTCAACAACATGTCTTTCCTGGTGTATCTTATAGTGCTTTCAAATGCTTATCTTCATCAATGTACGTTTAGGTGGTAATGTCATTTTCTTATTATTAGCTCTGCATCATTCCTAAAGATAATCTCTCATCATTGAGCTGACATCTGTACAACACAGGATTGTGCACTGTACACTAAAACCTAACTTGAAAGACATTTTATCTATATTCATCATTAGGAACACTAGACGATAAGGCTAGTATTTTCAATAACAGAAACAGTCATTTTGGTTTGCTTGACATGAGCAGCTGTAAGAGTCAAATAGTTTCAACTATATCTACAAATATGACTTGATGACTTTTATTTTGTGCAGATTATTTTTACAAGCTTCCATTTGTTACCAAAGAAATCCATTCAGCAGGACATTACAAACACAATCCACATAAACAACTGAATTCAAGGGACATGTGGATGAAATGTGAAAGGAATACATTCATTTGGGAGTCAGTGCAAGAGTACAGTATAGTCATTATAAGTGGGGAATGTCCATTTCACGAACTTGGTTTAAAATAAGTTACAATATGATCTCCGGTGTATGTAAGCATTTTCCCGTTCCATAAAAGCTTAAAGAAAAGGTTTATCACTGCAATTAAATCATTTTAGTTACTTTCAGTGTAATATAAATAAGTTTCAATTCTAATTCTAATGTATTAATGTTGACATTCAGAGCTTGGATGTTGTATTAGAAATCTACTTCACCTAATTAAGTGTATTATTATTATCATACACAAACTCAGGGAACTGCAGACAGCTAAAATCCGATTTTAATCACAGTTACATTTTTAGTTGCATACCTACCATTTGTAATGTTCAGTTTAAAAATGCAGCCCTTCTATTTGTTTGAAGTTTGTGTTGTTGTTTTTCTGTCATGTGTCACTGCTGGATATGTCCTTAAATCTCCAAGAAAACCAGATCCAGTTCTCCAGAAAATCATAAATCCACACATGCTCAGTCTGGTCCTCTACTATGGTTAACAAGGGAGAGAAACTGTGGCTCTGCTAAAAGGTGTGAGGGAGAGATTTGGCGAGAATGGTCATTAACTTGGTTATTTTAACATCATAGTGGGTAATGCTGACATGCTCTTCCTACTCGTTTGGGAACTGGCAATTTGTCATTCTGGTACAGATCATTCTGGTAGATTTTTAGAGGTCCCTAGGGACAAGAGTTGCGATAGAGGGAGACAGAAGTCAAGAGCCATAATTCTCGACTCTGAGAATGCGCCTGAATTCTTACCCTGGTGACAGCAAGCATGCTTTAAGTCTTCCTGTTCCTCTCTCATTCTCTTCCACGTCCATCTAATTTTTATATTTTGACAGTTTATGCTACGTTTGCCAGTAGCCTTGATTTCGATAGCAGAGTGTTTACAGATTCAAACAGGAAACAGACCCTCAGATTAGAGTGGCCTTGCAGGGGGGGAATGGGGGTGGGAGGGGAGTGTAAAGTCCAGGACTGAGTGTGGTGGAATTACCACACAATTATAAAGACCAATCTATAAGAACTGACAAGCTACACAGAACATCAAACCAGTTATACAATCCACAACAGTTTAATAAAACAGAATTGTGTTATTGTCATGCAAAATAAATCCTTTCGGTTTTTAAATCCCATTCCAATAATTTCCCTTACCATACACCCTGAACCTGCTCTCATGTTTCATCCCATACAATTTTATCCCTACCCTGGAGATTAGCTGTAGTCCATGAGCCCAAGCCCAGTACATCCAGATACTGAAGCCCACACAGGAATTCACCAGGGAAGACTGTGGCTCATCTTAATGCTCTGCCCTGTCAATCTTTTTTCATGCAAGACGAAATGTTAATAATTATCTTGGGGGAAAACATTTTACCCCTTTTTTTAAAAGAGCTGTAAGAAATTGGACTCAAGCATTGACTCAAGTTCTTCTTTTTTACAAAAATTCTGCATTTGTTCTGTATACTGCTTTATCTATCATAGCAGAGCTCTGCAAAAACCGTCAAACAGTTCTTACTACACATGTAGAAAAATCTTAATTCATTCATTTTCACTTCACATTCTCGATGTCCACACACATCGTTTGAACTTTTCAATGTCAATAAAATCAGTAACACATTAAAAACGCAGCACCTAGGGACATTGTGCAAGCTATGTCACAGCAAACTCTGCAATACTCAAACATTTCCCATAGAAATCAAACAGTAAAGTGCTGTAAGAATCATGACACCATTCATTTCACTCAACAAAAACATGACCAAAGTCAACCAAAATGGAATTCTGAAGTTTGCTACTCACGAGCAAGATACATTAGTTAAATACAATGTGCTTAAGGAGGTGATAGCAGTAAACCTGTATGAGAGTCTGGCTCGGGTTAGAAGATGACTTCAGAATCTGCCAAAGAGTAAACATCACTTGATTTTAAATCATTAAATCAAAACCCATGGCTTTGCAAGCATTTATTTAATCTATTTAATCAAATCGACTCTAGCAATCTGCCCAGGACAACTGAAGATAGATGTTCACTCACCGTGATTTGCCGTCCTGTGTGTAGGGTTTCTCTGTGTCCTCTTGATTTTGCTCTCCAAATCTGTTCTCCCCCCTCTCCAAATCTGTTCTCCCCCCTCTCCAAATCCTTGATGTTAACTACAGCCGGCCTCTGACATCCAACACTCTCCAAACATACGCAGAGTACAAATGTACTCTCTCTCTCTCTCTTTCTCACGCACACACAGTACAAGCGCAGTACAAACACAGTACAAACCGGACTTTCTGTCATACAAAAAGCACGCACTCATGTAGACCTATAGTCACGCAGCACACTGGTAAACAACACACTCAATACAGGGATCACACCTGTTCTTAGGATGGGACACGATGCTCAAACTGCACACTGCAATAAGAATAGTCCTAAAACCAAGATTGACTAGTTCACAACAGGAAAACGTATCAGAACAATTTTAGCATTTATCATTCAAAAGTAGGAGAGGTGGATTGTGGTATAGCGTTATTGTGACATTTGTCTTTTTTCACCTTGGCCTCCTCACATTCTTAAACATAAAAGACATTTGTAAGCACTTCTTGACCGTCAGGAACAATTCTACTCCTGGAGTCACGGCAGCATGTGACAGACAGTCCTGGTCCCGCTCAAAACCCCTGCCACTGTAATCTAACCAATTGTTTCTGATAATATGGCTTTTCTCAGTCCCGGTGATATAAAGCAGCATAAATTGTGCGATATCAGTTAAAAGAATTTAAAAGCAAAATTAAGTTATGTGCTATTTACGCATGGTCTTGGTAGTTGTAAATGTATTTTAAAATAATTTCTGAAAAAAGATACTTGCAAGTCTTCACTCTTCCCTTTTTAATTTGTCCTGACACTTAATCTTTATGTCAGGGATGTCTTTATGTATATAAGGCAACAGAGGGAACAGGGAAATATGGGGATCGCGCAATAAGGAGTACATAACGATTAGAAGAGAGTGTTGAATAGATAGGAGAGAAAGAGGGCTCATTAAGACATTCCCCGTGGCTGTGGGACTATAAACAGCCCCTGCTCTGCCTCTATGACAGATGACTGCTCTCTATCACGGTCTCTTCCTGCAGACCCCAGCACATGAGCTAGTACTAACTAGGAACACAATCGCTTTGACAGCGTTTTACAGCCACAGTGTAACGCTTCTGCCCTCTCACTGTCACTCCAGAAACTCGGCCCCCACTGACCCCAATGCAACAGTCTCACTCCGACACTCCCCACGCTCCCTCTTTGGGTGGCCCCTCACTCCCTCTTGTTACTTGCAGTGGTGGGGGGAGACACATTCCCAGGGTCAGAAATCCATCCCTATTTCTCTTAGCTAAATAGAACACTAATAACAATAACTGAGTGAACTGACTAATGAACAAAAACATCACTGCAGTTTCCAGGAAGATTAAGAGAAGTCACAGCTCCTACACAGCTCTTCTGCCACGGTGGGTGGGGGGGTGTTTAGGGGTAAAGGATCAGGGGTGAGGAGAAGGGCTACGGCTGAAGCCACAACGCGTCAAGCTAGAAAACCAAACTTGTGACTATGAGTAGTGGAAAACCAGAGCGAAAGTAAGCATTATGAACAGACCCTGAGAATACAGCAGCACATTGTAACACATGCCTAAGAGACGCAATAAATAGGTATGTTTAAAAGAGTGAATGAGAAAACGCCTTTCTTAGAAGGACCAAGTGGCACAGCAAGGGGAGCTCTGGAGGAGGGCCATCCAAGTTTCCAGAACTACAATCCCCATGAGGCCACAGGACTGACTTATTCAACCAATTGACCTACTATTAGCCTAGGAAGGTTTAAAAACAAAAAACCTGGGGGGAAAAGCAGGTAATTCCTGGGTGATCCTCACCCTACCAATCAGTTAACTGACCAGGTCTGTCCTGTGGCCTCATGGGGACTGTGCACCGGGAAATGGCGCAGCCATTTCCTCTAGTTCTCAACTTGCTGCGCCACAGGTCACTTGCCATTATAACAGTGAATACATTACATATTGGCAACTCAGTCCACAATATCAGTGTAATTTATGTTGAGTATTGTTCTGTAGAATATCTTGTGTGTATCAGGATGTCACTTCTTGTGTGACGACCACCTAGTGAACATAAAATGGAAGGGTTACAGGTGAAAGGGTTAGGTATATAAACCACATATGTACAGGAAGTAATCACGCAGAGGCTGGAAGCATGTATGGTTTTTACCCATGTTATGTTAGGCAATGAACGTATGAGACACATCGTTTGGTTAAAATAAATGAGTAATACACTTGGAAATGGGCTTTTTATTGCATCGGGTCAAGACAATGTACTCGTACCTCTGCGCCAGTGGCTCACAGAAAGAACTTTGGAATTAATACACTATAATCAGTACTCAGCATAAAAACAACAAAGATGGATCCAAAATGTAGATAAAAAGGCAGTCACGTCCCATCCATCACTGCACATTTTCAACTGCATGGCTGAGGGACCACTGAAGAGTACATGTAAATTTAAAAACAAAACAGCGCTAATTAATTCACCATAAAAACCATAAAACTGGAAAAAGGAAATTACTAATTAATTATGAAAAATGGGATATAAAAAAATGTCAAGACCCGAAGTTGTACTCAGTGTTCTAAAACTCAAAAAGCTACAGCTGTAAATATCGAGATAAAACAAAAAGAAAAAGCATCACTGATCAAGATTACGGTATCACAAGCAGAAACGCAATACATCAGGCACTATTATTTTAACTGTATATGCGTCTCCCGGTTCTGAGAAAAAGAAAAAAATTCTTGGAGTGATCCAAGATCGTTCTCCATGAGTGAAATCATTACAGTACAGTTTTAGTTAAGCTCAGTCCGGCTAGTTGGCACCGCTCCTAAAAAAATTTAAAGTTCACAAGTCCTCAACTCAACTACAATAATACTAACTAGGAGTTTAACTCCTGTCAAATAAGCAATTGTGAAACAACTGCCTAAATGATATGAATTAAAATGTACCCTTAAAATCCTTTGAATTTATAAGAACAATTATGAGCAGCCAAACTCTGATTCTGTGGGTATTTATTCCTATGTATATATAAATAAATAATTTTGAATTACAAACTTCACAGATAAGAGTAAACTAAAATAAATTTTATATTTTAAAAATGTGCAATTCATTTTGAATTGAAATACCGAGTCCTGCCAGGAATGTGCGTTATGGAGAACACAGATACACGTTGGATTCTTGTTAGCGTGCATGGTTGTCTGTATGTTTGACTGTTCACAATCCCTGCTCCACTGGCAGGCAATGTCAGTTGTCCAGCAGGGCAGCAGTCTCGTCCTGTTTGTCTGGCTCCTGGGCAGGATTGCGATACAGAAAGAACTGTACCGATATCTGATGCACTGAGTCAGGGATACTGACGAAAAGAGGCGCATATAAGACAACAGAATCTCAGAGAACCGACACGCAGAGACGTAGACGCACTTTCTGCATTCTGCATGAATACAGGTGCTTTTTCACAGGTAAAAAGGATACCAGCAGGTCGAAGGAGAGGGTCCCAAGGCTTCCAATGAGCCAAGGCAGGTGGTGGACTATGTAGCTGCCCTCTCCATATGGCGAATCAGGGTTCTTGAGCAGCACGCTCAGGCCATACGTGGTGTTACCCAAGATTACCAGAGCAAACAGGAAGTAGGACAACCCCGCTGTTGACTTCCGAAGATACTGTAGATCCCAAATGAACAACAACGAGACTAGATGCATCCAATCTCCCAACACTAATTTTCCTCATCAGTCTATTCGTTCACCCACCCAACCATTTTCACTCACGTTAGTGTACATCTGTGGCAACCTGGAGCAGAGGTACAGCACAGACGAAAACGAACCAATGGTAAAGCCAATAATTTCCTTGGTGGAGAAAGGCTGAGAACACAGACAAAAGGGCAGTTGTTAGTAAACTGATTAAGCCAAGCAACCTCAACTTCTAAACTGATAATGGCAGCACGTATTAACCTGAATCCCTCCATTGTCTTCAAAAAGAGAGAGAAGAGCCCGACCCTTGAACTTTGGAGGCACTACATCCACTTGTGGGCCTAGTCCAGGGAGGGAAACTAGGAAAGCCGAGACTCCAGCCAGATAAAGCACCCCGACAGCATTTAACAATGAACGGTCTGTGAAGATAAGGTGGGTTAGGAGAAAAATCATTACATTAACTGTCAGCAAATTCCTAAAAACATAGATCATTCAGCATCATAAGCCAAAACAAACCGAATCAGCCAAAGCCTGCCACTACAAGTTATTTTTTTCTTACAATAGCCCAAAGGTAATGAAAGTTCTTTAGAAATAAACAACAAATATATAAGAATCAAATGAAGTTCCTTGGCCAGTAGGAGGCTGCTGAAACAGAACCCAGCGTGAGTCAAGATTAGCGCAGACTGGCCTCCTGAGAGGCTCTGCGCGTTAGCAAAAGTTTTGAATGTCTGTCTATGGATCATACAACTGACGGCAACAAGGGGGAATGGCATGAGTGGCGGCACACTAAGTGGCATTCTCCAGGTAAGGCTGGGCTCAGTTCTGTCAGCGAGGGATGTGTCCACTCCCCCGTCAAACTCTCGCACAGGCTGTGTTTTTAAACGTCAAATGGCTCAACACTGGGTGGGTCAGGGGAACTCAGCCACACCTCAGTATTCTCTTCCAGTGTGGAGTTAGTGCCGGTCGAGCCAAGACACCACACATACTACTGCCATTTCCAGATGCAGAACTGGAGCAGACAGTGACATCCTCACACACTACACCCATTAAATAATAACATATTTATATACCAGCATTGGGGAAAAATTGGAAGATCAAAAAGAAGTCAGGGCAAGATAAGACCAAAGCATGTTAACATTTAGCAGTTATAATTTGGAAGCACCTTTTACAATGATGAGAGGAGAATGGTCTCAACAGGTGTATGCTATACCAAGTCTAAATAGTAGAAAGAATGAGTGGTTCCATTGAAGGCTGCACTGAGGCACTTTGTAGAGGACTTGACAATTGGACATCAATGCAAAGCTTGCTAAAAGTATCACACCCAAGTGGCTAGGTTGGTGAAGGTGTTTGCCTGAGCACAGATGGAGCAATTTCTCTATTTTTGAAGATAAAACTATATTAGAAAACCTAAAGACCATATCAATATTGAATGACTGATTTTAGTAACCACAAACAAACAGTGAACAAATAACAGATTTTCAGGTTTTGCATGATTTGACCAACAATATGACACAACAGAGACTCACTGTTAAATCGCCTGTTCTTCAACTTGTAATAAAGGTACATTCCCAGCATCAACAGGTCAGCCAAAACATAGTAAACGGCAGTATACGTCTGGGGAGGGGGGGGGGGGGGGTATTGAGGCAGAGAAGGAAAAATTAATTATAAGAAGGTTAAAAAACAACAACATTTAAACGAAGGCTGTAAAGAGTTCATCAGTCGTGTAACCGTTAGTTTGAGTTGTTTAACAACATGTTCCAGTAACTTCACAATAGTATATTTTAAGACCCATTTTAATCTGTTTTTTTTATTTAAACATTTCTGATAAATTCACAGTCAAATATAATATACAAGCTATTATTTGTGACTTTGACCAAGCTTATTACTAATGGCATCACTAATGTTAAATATAGCCACTGATTTCTTCTGCTGGTTTATTGGGTTTCTTAACATTATTAGCTAACCCACCATAGCTAGCTAGCATGGTAGCTAATATCACTACAAAAAATTCCACATAACATTACGATAAAATGCTAGATATCATTTTATATCTTGAGATTCAATTTAACATTAAGTTTGGATTAGGAAAGATTGTTGCCAAGGATAGGCCATCAAATGATTTCTAACATGGGGGATTGACGGAAATCAAAAGAAAAAAAAATGTAAGAAAGCAAAATGACTAAATTAAATGTAGAAAAAACCACCACTGATAATATGGACATAAACAAAGGAGGTAGCCATTTAACATTGAGGAGTTTGGTGATAAAACGAGTTATCAGGAGGATAGGATTTATGCGTGTTTTTTTTTCCTACACTGTATAACAGTCACTCCCCCCAAAAGTACATTCACCGGTGAGTGGATTAAAACAACAGGGAGTGAGATGGAGTTTACGAGGGTTATTGAGCTAACAAAACAAGCACCCAAAAGCAGTTGAACAAATTACATAGACCATACCTCATTCACCACCACAAACGTGATTTTAAAAATATTTCAGTTTATTTTGTATTTTAACTTTCCTTTTATAGGAGCCTATTACTTAATTTATTTAATTTATTTAAATATATTTTTATCCACTTTTACATATTAAACGTTTAAACTCTTAGCCTGCCTTAAAGCAATAAGCAAAATTATGTGTAAAAGGAAAAAAAATGTTGTCCATGTACCTGCAGTGGAAGTTGGTCAGCCAGGAAGGAGCCCACGAGGTTGCAGGTGTCACCCCCCAACCACATCAGTAGGAACCAGATAGATAGGGCTTTGTCCATGTTTCCACTGCGACAGGAACTGTAATACTGCCTGGATGGCAGGGGTATTTAAAGACAATCATTTTCAGAAGTATATGTTAGTATGTAATACACTGTATGCTAAACTGCCACATAATGCGCTATGACTGGCCAAGCCACAGCAGGCAGATACCTAACCAAACACCTCCTGACCCTCAGCTGATTCTGGATAGTGGCACTGTCTCATGCATACCATACTAGGTTTATGTTATTTAGTGTTATGACTTAAGATGAAGATTATACTAAACCTAGACAAATCTAATGTGCTTATCATAAACACAAATAAATATCATGGTAAATGTGGGTTAAAGCTCCGGAGTGCCTGTGACCAGGTGCCTCAGAAAAAGAGAGACTTACGGGAACGAAGAGACCATGAAGCACAGGATGGACAGCAGGCCCAGGACAACACTAGCAAGGTCCCGGACATCCTGCGTGCACTCCCCGAGTTGCTCCCACACCCACTGAGATCCATTCGGACAAAGCGAGCTGAAATTCCTATCGCCCGTTAATTCCCTGGACCCCAGAGAGAGGAACCCATCCGTCCACATGTTTACTGCCTGACAAGTAGATCAAAAGCGTTTATTCACATTGTTTAGACACGCGAACACATTCAAATAAATTCTACATGACCGTAGTTCCTTTTATTTAGTTAGCTCTTTCATATCCTCTAACAGCAGCGGCGAACTGAATGGATCAGTTAATGCAGTACGATACTACTAGTGCCGAGATACTATGCAATCAACTGAAAAGTAATCCGCACAACAACCGAGTCTGTACGATATAAACTAAATAGAAAAACTTACTTTTCAACAAACTCGAAAGTCTCCCTCGCATGCAAGACGGATATGTAGTTGAATCTGTCATAAAAAGGGTCCAGTCCGAGTCTTCAGTTTTTGGCTACAATGTGGAAAAACAACAGCTCGGTTGAACTATACCTAACAAGAAACACGAGGCCTCTCCCACACTGTACACCGATTGGTAGACAATATCGTTGTTGGGACAGAAGGCTAACAGGACCAATTCCGTGATCGGTCATGAATAAAAATGAAACCCGGAAATGTTTTAAATTGTGTTGCAAGCGAACTGACTCCTCTTGAAGTGAAGTATTGTAAACACGTACTTTAAGTGAATGATCAGTCTACAGACTAGTTTCCAAACACCTCAACATAAATTTGACAATTATATTTATTCAAAAGGGACCGCTCTATCCAAGGTTGTTTTTTTAGATATGAATTTCCCTTAATTAGTCTAAATGCCTAACCCACATTACATTTGCTAGGTCAACCCATCCCCATACAGTAGAAGTATTATTATTCCACACGTTTCGAATTTTAACAGACAGATGTGAAGATATACAATGTATTCATAGATCAGACAGGGTGCATGTGAAGTCCGTGTCATGGTTTCCCTGTATAGTTTCCAGACACAGAATGTAGAAAATGAACCCACAGGCAAACTACGGTCCCTAAATCACTCTCGATTTCAGATTATACAGGCTGATTATTAAATTAATCGACCTTTAAAATAGAATAACATTAATCACATGACAGTTATCGCCGAAAAGCTATACAGATCAACCGGAAAAGCACAAAACTGCAATCATGTATAATTATTTCGAAATCACTACAAAAAAGCGCGGTTTTCAACCTTGATAGTTCTAATTGGAATGAATTATTAAAAATGACCAAGGTAGTTCAGCTTTTCCAGAACATTTGTAAAATCGTACCAAAATTACTAAATTTTTACAGAAGCTGGGGATAAAACTAAGGGATATAAGGGGTATCCCTTAAAACTAATAAGCATTTAAAGCGAGTTTGTTCTGCCTTCAAGTGGTACCATATAAAAATGTTACCAACTCACCGCTATTTCCAGAACGTGGTCAATATTTTGATATATCTGAATATTAATATTACTAGTTGTTTTGTGTAAGAGGGGGTGGAAACAGTCAAGATCCACCTTTCCCCTCCATCTAGAGCAAAATTTCGTATTTCAATAACGCCATCACCTGCCGGTAGTCATATGACTTCTAGCCAACACGGACGACTCGGCAATTTTTTTTGCAGCGCAATCGAATTGAGTGACTCGGATCTCAAGCCTTCGTGGACAAGCATGATCAAAGTACTGTTCCCGTTCTTAAAACAGAAATTAAACTAGCCTGAACTAAGAGCGAGATTTAGCTCGCCGCTCTTCAAACGTCTAAGGAAAATGTCATGCTCCTCCATAAATACACCTTGATTAATGCTATTTACAGAAACTGTTTGAATAACAATGTTTATTGAAACGAATGGCCAAACAACGTGATTACTTCCCACCGCAACCACTGGCTTTCTCAGTTTGGACTTCTATTATATACAGAAAAATTTAAAAATAAAAAATAAATCAGACACACACATACAATTACCTGATAGGTAATTCATGTTAAATTTTATAGTACATCAAGATATTGGAAGATGAGAGGTTCAGATCTTTTATAAAGCATAGTTCACAACAGATTTACAAACATTATCATAACTGATAAAAAAGAAATGACCAGATATGAATTTAACTAGCCAAAAACATAACTCTTTAAAATCTGTACAAGCAGTTTCTTCTATTACAGCTGTGGATTTCCTCAGAAGAGGAAATACAGGTATTTCCAGTAAACCTTTTTTTTTTTGTCTTTTTTTAAAGTCCATTGTTGCCACAGCCCAGGACCCCAACTTCAGGTTTTAATCTATTGGAACTCTCTTAAAGGAAAACATGGAATAAAACAACAGATCGATCAATAAACCTTCTCTGTCAGAGCAGAGAGTGGAGGAGATGGGGAAGACAAAGTCTCCACTTCTCTTAAAACCTTTTTTTTTATTTTTTGTTTTTTGTTTTTTTATACGTTCTCCATTCGTACTACATTTTACTTTATGTGCATTGGCTTGTCTGGTTTCAACCGCTTGCGCTTTGGCTGGACAAACTCGTCATCCGAGTCCTCCGTGACCTCCTCGTCTTCCTCTTGGGCACGTGGCTCTGTGTCCGGCGTGGGAGGGAAACTCTGGTCAGGATAGAGTTCTTTCAGCCTCTCCTCGAAGTACAGGCTCACTGCCTTCCCCGCCTCTGCCACCTCAGAGTCCGCCTGCCAGGAGGGAGAGAGCGAGTGGGAGCATGAGGGAGGGCGGAGG
The DNA here is from genome assembly GCA_025775045.1 of Hiodon tergisus. NCBI lineage: Eukaryota > Metazoa > Chordata > Actinopteri > Hiodontiformes > Hiodontidae > Hiodon > Hiodon tergisus. The sequence continues at coordinate 764,407 of JAOVYW010000033.1, forward strand.
GGGGAAATGGTTTGCCCCGGTGAGCAGAAGGGATGATCAGGTACAGAAGAAAGGAGAAGAAGAGAAAATGGAGTGGGTTAACAATATAGGGGACTTTGGTGACAGCGGCAGAACCCTTCATCGATGTGTATTAGAAACGTCTTACCTGAATATTAATCTGTTTCTCCTCATCATAAACTTGGATTATTCGAGACATCTAAAAAGGGCGATAATAGTACAATAAAAAGACAAAAAAAATTCAACAAAAATGGGGGAAGAAAGATTTTATACCACACGCAGAAAAGAAAAGAAAATTTATTTTTTTTGCAACAGATGAAATGTTCTTCAAATTATTAAAGAGCAGTAAAGAATTCTTATACTTATTGGACCAACAACTATGGCCCCACTATAATTCCATTTTGAGGTGAAATGAGCAGTTTTCACTTGGATGCTATACTCAAAAGCCTCTGGCACTGCGGACCTCAAAGCAGGACTTTAAGAAGCTCTTGACACAACCTAAATGCAACACCACCCAAATAATCAACCTTTCACATAGGGAGCATTGCTCTTTGCAGGTATACTAGACTGGCATGTTAGACAACCAAATACACACTATAAAAACTACTCACACTTCAAAAAGGTGATTATTTGTGATATAATTAGGGCCAAAAGAAGTTGCTGAACAGATACTGATTTAACACCAGCCTTTTGCATCTTACACCTGAGGACAAGTAAACCATAACAACCAGTCTCCCACCCAATCAAACACACCCATGATGCCATTTACCTTATACCTACTTTAAAAATATATGCCCTACAAAAATAACAACAAATAATTATATTCAACTTTCTTTCTAGGGCGCTTCAAATATGATGCGAACTGCTACGAAATCTTAAAGAAGAATGAAACAAATTCTTGTTTCAATGAGGATTTTCAACCTATCAGTCCAAAAAATTAGCAATTATCATCCTTAGGCAAAATGCAGGCGTAAACAGTGAAAGCATGTGTTATAAAAGCCCTCTTTCCCCTCCAAAACACTCAGAGCAGTCACATAGGTCAGAATAATCTCAATGAATACAGCACACTGCAATTAATACAAACCAGAACAGTCAGAAAACACAGAACTTGTTCAAGTCCACAACAACCACAACCCAGGTCACCCCTCAGTGAAGTGAATTTCCAAGGAACCATTCAATTTTTCAGCGGTGAAAAAGACTAAACAGAACTGGAGACGGATCTGGATGTTGGGAATCACATAGTCTGCAGGTTTTTATCATAATTTAATGTTTAATCTAGGTTTCCTGAGCTAGAAAACTCAAATAACCTAACTAAATCACCAAAATTGATACATTTTCTTACTCTTGCACCAAAATACCCATAATGATTGTTTTTATCCATTGTTCGTGTCAAGTTATTGACTACAACAAAACCACAAGCAATCAGTGGCTTTAATGTCACCAGGGTGTGTAACCCACTAAGATCACTAAAGATCACAGCTTGCTTCTGAAACAATAACTCCACTGATGACTAGTAGTCAGTTTAATGATTGAACTTTTGGAAACCTGCAGACAATACACGGTCCAAATTTTGAGAACTATTCCACTCTGCTTCATTTAGAGAAACATAACCTAGATTGAAAGTAAAAGTGAAATCCGCTGGACTGAAAGCAGATAATAGGATTTAGGACTTTGGTAAGTGCCATTACTGAAAAAAACATACACATCATTAATAAAATTGCGATGAAAAAGCAACGTCAATTATTCTCTCCATTACGGAGACCTGTCCTCCTTGCCCCGTGCTCCAGCTCTCCCCCTTACACTGGTCTTACGTGAAATATAAGTATATTTTACTTCCCTCATGCGTACCCTTCTGGGGATAGCCGTTCCCCCAAGCTGGTGTGCGTGTGCCGTGCATGCATGGAAGACCCCCCTCCCCCCTTTCGCTCCTCGTCCGTGTTCTCCCCCACCCGTCCCAGACATGCATGGAAGCCTCCCTCCCCTCCCCCGTTCGCTCCTCGTCCGTGCTCTCCCCGACCCGTCCCCCTCAGCATGCCGCTCACCTCATTGTACTTGGCACAGTTGCTGAAGACCAGGCGCATGTCAGCCACAAACTCCTGCGGGTTCTGGTAGTGCTGGCTGTGGCGCCGCTGGAGCTTCTTCTTCACCGCGTTCAGGTCCATCGGCTGCTTGATGATCTTGTAGTAGTTAGGAACCTAAAACGAGGGGGAGCGCACAGCCGTGAAGACCGCGCCACGCCACGGCCGCGAAGACCGCGCCTCGCCAGGGCCCCACGAAGGGATACGCGGCCAGAGCGGAGCAGGGAGTGAAGCCATGTGCCGATACTTACAGACGACGGAACTGGTTCCTGGAACTCCACGCTTAGCTCGTGGCAGAAGATGAACAGCAGGAGACGCTGGCATTTCTGTAGCAAGAAGAGGAAGGAAAGAACCGTGGAGGGAAGAAGAGGGTTGAGGATAATGAGATGAGAACTAGCGTCGCCATCTTTTATGCATTAAAGACCTTTATTTTTACACTTAAGTTGGCAAAGCGCTAAGAGGCTACAGTGCACACAAGCATCTCTGCATGGGCTTTCTCATTAATTAAATCGATTGATTAGACTGGTTAGTTCCACAGCCTCAGTTTAAAATCCATACAGAGTTAGGAATCACAGAATCAAGTTGGATAAAATTTGCAAGATGAGTTCCAAAGGGTAGCACTGTGGCTTCTTAAGTTAACACTTCCCCTCACAATCTTTGGAAATTGTTTGGGCACAGTGACATGGCCCAGATTCAGACCTGCAAGCCCTGTATAAGAGGGGCAAATCCTTCCCTCCGTCTTTACAGGCTGAACCGCTGCAATTTCACACATACAAATTTAAATAATCAAATAGAAATTAAGGAGAATCTCAGACCCACGGTCTGGAATGCATTTCTTTCTTCATTAACAACTCTACAGTCGCTCAGAACACAACCACAAAAAGACTTCCTCTGAACAAAACAAAAAAGCTAAACTGAATGGCTGGCTATGACAACTCTCGAACGGGAGTTCAGCCTCCTCATGTCAGACACGATCCATCGCCCAGCTCGGTCTTCTGGAAAGCGCCCACACCGCCCACATCCTAACACCGTTCCACTTTACTGCCCCACAGCAGGGACGAACTCATCATCATCTTTGACCCATCTGTCATCACTAGCAGAATACTTCTACCAACTTCTGGAGTCTTATTTCATGTCGGTAAGACTTATTGGACCAAGACCATACTACCGTTTGGTGTTTTGTATTTTGTACTACACCGCTATGTGTTATAATAGGCGCTACTTAAATTGTCATAGTGTTCGTTAATAACCATTGCATCCTGTGTCCATTAGTAATGCTTTGCAAACTGTCCTGTTCAAGAGTGTCTATCAAATTATAGTAAACCATGCAACAACAAAAAAGAGCTGCAGAATTCACACTTAAGAGAAACAATAGCTAATTTGTTCGCTAATTTACAGTTATGCTGGCTAATTAACCAATTTATTCAATTTGAAATTGATAAAGCATAGAAGTTATATTTGCGCATAACAGCGACATATGGACCGTTTGTCCTAGTTTACAACCCTGGGTGCACATATCACTCCAGATCAGAGTGACGGAGACCCAAACCTGAAGCAGTGAAAGACCCATCTTTGTCCCTCACCCTTTGGTCCTCTGGGCTCAACCTTTGCTCGCTCTGGTCGTTCTCGCCGAGCGGCTCATCGTCACAATCGTACTCCATCTCTGGGTTGGTGAAGTTCCGACAGAAGGTGCACATCCATTCCCCACTAAGAGAAAGGGAGGCAGGTCTAAAAGGTTCAATTAAGACACCAGCGGCAGTGACATCACCTACGAATGGCCTGAGAGGCCCGACAGTCTCACCTGGGAGAGCAGCTCAGGGTGGGGATGTGGCAGGTGATGTGGAAGACCTTGGGACAGCGGTCGCAGCACAACAGCTCCCCACCGTTCTGGCACACGGCGCACCAGTCCTCGTTGGGGTCGTCATCCTTCCCTCCCGGGGCTCCACTGTGGCTGTTCGCTTGGGTCCCAGCACCGGCACCGGCTGCGGCGCGTGGCGTGGAGAGCTGCGAGGAGGACTCTGCCCCCTGGGCATCTGTCGATACCGCGTTCCCATTGGTCAGGGTGGTGGCAGACGCCTCAGCTTGAGTCTCAGCTGGGACCTCGGCAACCGGGGGCGTTTGGGCCTTGGTTTGTGTGGGGGGCGCCTGCTGCTGACTGCCGTCTCCACCTCCCCCACTGCAGGACGCCGCCGCTCGCTCTTCCTCGTCCCGAGGCTCGGCCTTCACGTGCTCTCCCAGAGTTTTGAGAACGTCCTGCACAGATCCCGAGGACACGGCGCCCAGCACTGGGAGAGGGGGTGTCAGGCTGCTCTCCGGGCTGCTCATCTATGAGGGGAAAAGAAGAGCAGAGGTTTTAGTAGGGGGCAGACAGTGTAGAATGGTGCCCAGTCCCCACCACCTCAACAAATCATTGTTTTGCATTTTCATCAGCCTTCTGTAAGGAAAATCATACCGACTTCAATTTTCCTGTTTAGCCAATAACAGCCATTTAGATTTATTTAAAAAACAACAACAACGCTTCAGAATGAATGCTTTTGAATTATATGAATTCAACCATGACAGTAGCAGAAATTGCCTGTAAGAAATGTACAAACATGTATACGATTTGCAGTTTGGTCAGCAACATAACAGACAGAGACCCTTAAAAGGACAGAAAAAGAAAAAGGCTAACAGACAGCTTAAAGAATAAGGGGGGGGGGGGTACCATGCATGCGCTCCTCGTCCCGTCTTTGGCCCGTTCCACTTTGACTGCAGCCCCCGAAAACCCACAGTCCTCTTCGACTCCAGGCTCCTGTTTCACTTTTACCTGCTCCACAGCCGTGCAAACAGGGCCTGTTCGCCCTGCAGAACCACAGCTGGAGAGGCACACAGAAAGTACCATCAGCAACCCCATCAGAATCTGAGAAATCTACCGTTTTACCAATTTCCCTTAAACTATTATTCTCTTCCTTATTTATGATATTTAGACCTCTGCATAACTTTGACTATTATTTGTGTAGTTGCATAACGGCCCATTTTATGGGAGTCCGGATGTTAACTTTAGTCCTTCCCAAAAAGTAATTTCACCTGCTCAGAACAAACAAATGAAGCATCTGTGATGCAGCTTTTTCAACGCCTAATACAAGACTATATTTAACAGAACAGTACTGCTAGTTGCATTACAAGCTGTACTTCTCCATTGGGAACACAAGTACATTTTATAACAAACTAATCTAGGCACAGTAACTTAACATAGCAGAAAGATTGCAAACGGCAGAGGCCGTTCTGAAGGATGAGATAAGGTAAGCTTTTACAAATTACAGGATGATAAAAATATAATAATTTTATGAAAAATTAACGCATACAATTTAAAATCTTCACAAAGGACATACCTGCCCCTACTTCCTGTGCTTGATGTGCTGGATGGTCGAACAGGTGTGTGGGAGTTTGATAAACCTAAGGAATGAGTGATAGAGAATTTTAATCCTCTAAATTATTTAATACTAAATTGGCATGGCTGCCTAAAAACATTATCGTGTCTACTAAATGAGTATGAAGCAGTTCTTGTTGTGATTCTTTAGAGACCACAATGCCATGTCTATTCTATCACCACCAGTGGAGGTCTGGGACAGAGGACTGGTTGGCTGGTACAGTGTCTATATTTTGTCTGATGGCTCAGGACCACCAATGGTCTTTTGCACTTTTTCGTAGGCCCAGTAGTCCACCAGGTAAACATTCATCATGTGCGGAGTGTGACTGCACTGAAATTTGTACTGGAATCCAGTGAAGCAGATCAGGGCTGTTCAAGAGTCAGGTGCGAAAGGGGACCGAAATGCGTAGGGTGGATCCCCACATCAGTCTGAATTGGGGTTTTACTAGGACAGCGACCCAAAGGGCTTTGTTCTTGGAGTCCCTTTTCTGTCCATGTTTTCTTCCAGCACAATTAATTATTTCAATTTTGATCTGATTTTATATATTTTTTTAGGAATAAAAGGTTATAATTAGAGTTAGATCAGAATGGTCCTACTATAGAATGGTAGACGGTATATTAGCTCTGTGGTATTTTTGATGTGTGCAAGTGTTGTTGTTTTTTGTATACCTGAGGAGCCAGGTGAGTGAGTGGAAGGCCCGGGTGAGGGGTTCATGTTGACAGACGGAGCGAGGGGCGGGTGCGTACTGGCTGAAATGTAGCGGCTCAGCAGATTGTCCAGGGTGCTGGAGCCAGCATCCTCCAGCTGATGTCACAGCATTCCCGCAGTGAGAACATCGTCACAAATTAAGGGTTAGACATGCACTTAAGCACCCTGATCTGAGGTTTTCATAAGACACTTTCATACGTCATCATGATTATTGCTTATAAAAATTGATTGTGCATTATAACAAACGGCCAACAAGACATACAATCAATATAATGATGACCCTATTTTCAATTCACAACCCGTCTTCATCACGACCATTCAATACATTATTTAACCGTTTAGCAGTTGCTTCATGGTAACATGTAAGGTCATTCTGCTATAGGCTAATATTCAAGTCAGTCAGTGGGCTCAGGCACTGTACCTGTATTGGAGGGATGTCAGGCAGGCAGGGCAGGTTCTCGGGGTTGGTGACAGAGGGGATGAGCTCAATGGCGCCCACAATGGGGCTTGCTGGGCCACGATGTGCGTGGGCGCTAGCCATGCTGGCGCTGGTTGGACTGGTGGGGTGTGCCACATTCACGTTATGCAGAGATGCCACTGGGAATGGCCCTGCATGACCAGGGTTTGAGTGCTGCAGAGAAGCGGCAGAGGAGATGACAGGAGTAACCAAAGAGAAAAACGCTGAATCTTTACAGGGCAAGAAGATCAGAGGTACACGGGCAATTAATGAAACATGCCTGCTCATATTTTTCCCTTTCAAACAATACGGCTGATGCAGTTGACCCTATTTTCTGAGACTGAAAAAGGTTTTAGATTACTTTTTACTTTGAGGTCTTTTTAGATGAAGTAAAACGTTTAATAAAAACTCGACAGAAAACGGAGTCACTATACCTGTCTTTGTAGCTGCGGCTGCATCATTGGGTACTGCTGCCCGTTGTGCCTGGGCTGTGCAGTCGGCATCCGGCCCTGTCCTGGAGCGATGCGTAGGTGATGCCCGGGGAACATATGTGAGGACCCATTCACACCGCCCCTCTGCAACGCCTGCATGCTGATGAGTCGTGGGGGCTGAGGAAGCAGAGGAGAAACTGATCATTATTGCTCTCTGTCAAAGCAGGGAGTCAGAGAGGGACCTCTGTAGGAGGACAATGCCCTCTGTCAAAGCAGGGAGTCACAGAGGGACCTCTGTAGGAGGACAATGCCCTCTGTCAAAGCAGGGAGTCACAGAGGGACCTCTGTAGGAGGACAATGCCCTCTGTCAAAGCAGGGAGTCACAGAAGGACATCAGCAGATGTGCATAGGTATAGTTCAGGAGAAGAAAGAAGAGGAAAAAACAAACAACTTATCCTCATAGAAGGAACACAATAAGCCATAGCTAGCAAGTAAGCAAATGAGGAGAAAGTACTACATCCTAAACCAAACCAGCTTACGTAGAGCATGGCAAAAGGGCCTCATTGGAGGAGGCATTACTGGCCCGATGGTCAATGGATCCCGTACCTGTTGCTGGACCATCTGTGGTCCTCCCTGCCGTGGGTGCTGTGACATTTGAGAGGCGATGCGCATCTGCTGTTGGATCTGTTGCTGCTGCTGCTGCTGTTGCTGCTGCTGCTGCTGATGATGCTGCTGCTTCTGCGCAAATGCAGCCTGCTGCATGTGCTGCAGCCGCAGCTGAGCGAGGTTGATCTGTCCCGGGTGTTTGCCAGAGTGCCCATGGCCTGGGGATATCTGCCCCACAATCACATTAGGGGGGTGAACGGAGGGGGGCATCTTCTCAATCACCAGGTTACCTGCATGGCCACAGAGACAGGTGAGTGTCAGAGACAAGATCAGATGGGTTTATCACAAATTCTCTCTTTTTTTAATCATTAAAGAGAAACTCAGACAATCTACCATTTACTTATTAAATGTAACTGAATCCAGCTGGACAGAGTTTCCATTGTCTGTCCCTGTTGTAGGACATACAAAATTGATAGATAGATAGATAGATAGAGATAGATAGATATATATATATATATATAACTAGACTTTGATCCCTGACACAATTAGGAGGTTTATTTTAGAATGATAAAATTCTTTAAATTTTGGTTGTTCAGAAGAAATCTAGTTTGCAGTCCCCCACAGACGGCAGAGCAGGTGTGTTCCTCTCACCCAGGTTGACTACATTTTTGGCCCAAAAGGTGGGATCGCAGAAGAAGCGCACAGCCCCATTGGCCTGAGGAACTGGGTCCAGGCGGGCCTTCAGGATGTATCGCAGCTGGTAGGTGATCTACAGACAGAAAAAAAGCCATCAAGAGCCATGGTGGGGGAAGAGAGACATTGCAGCAGACCTGTAATAGATTTTGCCAATCTTTTGCCTGGTTGATTCACTGACTAGTTGCAGAGTTCATTTGTATAGGGTGTCCAATCACATCAATAATTTTGTGAAAAGCTAGATATGTTCCCAAATTTAAAACTTAACAGAACTTGCCAACCGATTACTACCACTGAAGTGTAATTTGTGTCGGAGAATATACAGGATACACTCAACGTTGGCAACAATGTGCAGCCATGTGCAATTAGTTTTCAAAAGAAACCTGAATGGTGCTTCAAACAAGGAAAACTTCACCACGCAGGATCCATTAAGCTTTGTCTAAATGTTTATAAATACGCAACATGTCCATGTTATTAATTTCACTTTTAATGCGGTAACAAAGCAACAGGTCTCTGCAAACTAAATTTGATCAACAAACAAAATGGATATATCCTGTCTTTAGGAGCGCAGGGACAAGGTCGGAGCCAACTGAAAGGAATAGATTACATTATTTATGTTGACAAACTATTTAATCAAGACCTTTATGTTCACAATTTTTACACTAGAAAGAAAAAACAAACAAACATACAATGACATTAAAATAACCAATTACAGAGTTAGCACATTCGATAGCATGTAATTATTTTACTTTAGTAGGTCTACAGATGGCCTACATAGCAAAGCGTGTTAACTAAAAATGTTAGTAGCCTATTATTCAATTTAAACAGATATCTCTAACAAGGTTATCAAAATGTAAAATAAGACATTATTGGGATATTTTTCTAGCATCACGGCTGGCTAAAAACCAAAAAACTGGTTGAAGATGTGTTTATATAGACATTGCACTTATCCTACCCTTTCACATGAACATCTTCTGTACGAGACAGACAGGAATCACATTTCACATAAGCGATAAACCTGGACTCCAACTCCTAGCAACACCATGTCTGTGTGGAGGGCAGTGGAAGCGTGCGACATGGGGCTCTTACCAGCCTCTTGCTGTAGAGCAGGGCAGTGCTGCTACCATTACTGATGGCCCAGTGGGTGAAGTTCAGGACATGCAGGATCTGCTGCGCCAAGATGTTTATGTCCCTCTGCTGGCTCAATAATTTCATGCTCCTCTCCTTTGTCACGCTCTGGGTGAGAAAAGGGAATGGGAAGCCAAGTCATTTCTGGGGATCCTGTTCACGGTGAGACAGCCAAATTTTCAGTCACTAAATCTGCATTTAAAAAAATAAATTTAAGACCATGGTTGCTCAAGAATGAACTCAATTTGCCACTAACCAACTGTTTAAAAGATTACATGTATCGTTTCCCTTTGATATTGGTTTGTTTTTGACAGCAGCTGATTTAATATATTTTAAAACAGATCAGATAGCTGGTCTACTGAAAACTGCCATTAATCAGGAATAAAAAGAAGATATGTACAAAAGAAGTGCTTGACACTGGATAGTTAGACAACTTATCTGAATGGAAAACATCTACAGCTTCTCTCACCTACTGGGTAATAATTATGCGTTTCCTCCAGCATGTGAGGGCTAATAAGGTAGCTAGAGGTAGGACACGTGACAACAGAAGAGCAAGAGAAAAAATACAATGGCAGTCATGTGTTTTTCCTTCTGTCACCTCACCTCCAACTGTTGCAGCAGAGACTTGCCCTTTTTATTGATCTCATTGATAAGCGTGAAAACCGCTATCTTGATTTCGTGCTCCACTTTCTTGTGTGTCTCATTCACCTCTTTTATCCTGAACAGGGGACAAAACACCTTAGCTTTGAGCACTTGTTTAATTTGACCCAAAATTAAAACACACTGTCCAGCAGCCTCACTTAGATGGGCTTACGAGTTAGCCACCCCTTCTGCCTAATCTGCCAAGTAGTTCCCAATGAGTCAAATACCTGCTTTGCACTTGTGAAGCAGAAAAGTGCACATAGTTTTTCTTTTCCTGCAGCTTGGCCATGAAGGTCTCAATAATACCCTTCTGGTTCTGGAAGGCCTCCTCGAGGAACTGGTACCTGTCAGGCAAAACACCAGCCTCAGTACCACCATCATCACTGTTCTAACACAGCTGCCGACAGGCTTTCCCCATAATACATCTTAAAGTTGTTAATAGGAGGGGGGGTTGGGGAAATGGCTAATTGGCAAATGGTCCTTTGAACAGGAGGGATCCCCAGAGGGATCTTGAGAAGAACGCAGTGGATGCATCAGTGGAACAACCAAACATGTTTAATGTAGCTGTAGCCCTCTGGGTCAAGCAGAATGCCTAAATTTGTCCAACATGGCGAGGGTTTTTCTTAAGAAAACACTTCAGTTCACACATACGCAAACCAAGCTCCTGTGCCAGTAAACAGCACATTTAAGGAAGAAAATTTAAAAATGTAATTCATTTTCCTACAGCTCGCATAGTCTTGATAAGCAAAATAACACATTAAGGTGTCATTGAGTTGGGTTTGCATGTAGATAGCCATTTAAAATTGATACACAGCAGCAATAGAGGGAGAGGGAATCATTCAAAGCAGGACCCACTTGTTCCGATAACCGCACGACTACACCTAAAAATCAATTAAATAGTCCATAACACACTGATTTTATTTATATTTATTCGGTACTCTTTCAACATACACTCAGTGGCCAGTTTATGAGGAGGACCCATCTAGTACTGGGTCAACCCCTCTTTGCTCCAGCCTGAATTCTTGGAAGCATGGATTCCACAAGGTGTCGGAAACGTTCCACAGAGATGTTAGTCCATCGCGATGGCTTAATGCAGAAGCTGAGGATTGAAACAGGCAGTTCGCCGTCCATTGTTCAAATTTTGCTCAATTGGTTTCAAGGGACCAAACGTCAAATCAGAAAAACATTTCCCACATCATTACTCCACCGCCACCAAAACAGGAACCAGGATTCGTTGAACCAGGCGATGCATTTCCACTCCCCAATTGTCCAAGTGTTGTTGTTAGCTGATAGAAGTGGAACTGGTGTGGTCGTCTCCTGCCCCTCCATGGGGAGAGATTAATTATATGCCGTTCTGCACACCGAAATAGTATTATGCCGTTATTTGCCCGTCACTAAGGTCACTCGTTTTGCCCTTAACCTGTTCGACTGGGTAACTGAATGGCTCGATGCACGTCTGCCTGTTTTATACAGCAAGCCACGACCACATGACTTACTGTCTGTAGGCGAGATTCATTTTCATGAAAAGGGTGGTGTACCAAATAAACTGGCCACCGAGTGTACTTTAGAGCTTTTTTGGAGAGGGGGGTTCTGTTTTTGGTTTTGGTTTAAGACAAAAGGAAGCCAAACCTGGAGATTTAAGCAACTTTTTTTTCCTCTCAATCCTGACATAATTCAATGGAAGTGCACAACACACAACTTCAAAGTCGTACTCGTCTAAAGCTGAAAGTACCATTTTGCAGTATTTCATCTGCTAAAAAATGTTTAATGAGGATTATGTTTATGTTTAATGGAGCATTGTAAGGATCAAAATTTAATCTTTTAAATCTTTAATTTGGCTATTTATAAATCAATCAGTTAATTCTTAAATTTGGCAAATCTTCAATTTATTTAGCCGTTTGCCAACTGATTTCATTTTCCAAATCATCTCTTAAATTTTATTTCCCAAACACTATTTGTAAAAATATTGTCGATCTGAGTGGACAGGTTTTGACCTTGACAGGGTACCTGTTTTGAACCAGTCAAATATGAGGGCGGGTTTGATCGATGGCAAATGAAATTGAAAGATCATATGGCAAACAGCTAAATAAATTAAATTGACAAACCACAAGAAACCACACTTAATTTCTAAGCTGTATTACGTTTAAATAAAATTTACGTGTTAAGTTGCCACGGCAACAAATATTTATGTAATGGCAGTGCAAGAAAAAACTGGTTTAACCCTGAAGATGTGATGTTATTGAAAGAGAAAATGCAGTCATATATCAAAAGTCGCCATGAACATCCTTGTTGTAAATTATCTTCCGATTCACAGCAGATGTGAAATGTCAGTGACTTTTTTTTTTTAAACTATTCCTGCTTACAGTTAAGGCCTATAATAAAACATTTTTACATTAGAGATCTACTGATAGTATCCAGTGTTTTCTAGTAAATGTTGCTAAAAACATGTAAATATATATATTCTCAATGTGGCCAGATGAGTTTTATTCAAACCGAACTGAACTGAAATGTCCAAAACCAAAAAAAAATTGCCGCAATTTGTAATTGTCTATTATGCGAATGAACCTTGGCTTGCCACGAATCCTACCATCACACAGGGAGGAGTCCCCTTGAATGCTAGTCAGACAGGCAAATATCTTATTTGATACTTCCAAAAAATTATTATTTTTTTTAAATAGAAGCTACTGCTGGGTCCTTCAAGGAAGAATTAAGAATAATCTTATAAAATCTTTGAACTTTGATGTCTGTACCGTAAGAACGTGTCAGAGGAAAGCAACAAATCCAGCTATGTAT
>JAOVYW010000033.1:777449-804156 GCA_025775045.1 Hiodon tergisus
AAAAATATATATAAACCTTGCTCTGGCTTGGATTACACTGACAGGACACTGCCTGTAGTGTTTTATAATGTCCTGGCTTTAAGGAGGGTGTGGGGGGGGGGGGGGGGGTTGACCATTCCCCGAGGCAGAAATTTACTTAAAATATTTGTTTTCTTTTTATACACCACTTTGCTTTCTTACAAAATGCTCAACTGGATTACATGTGTGGAGATTGAGATGGCCAATTGAGTGCATTTAATTTTGTGTACAGTAATCCATTAATTTGTAGATTTGGATGAATACTTTCAGGGAAACCGATTTCCTCAGCCAAGCAGCCTACAGTGCACCTTGTGTGTAAATGTGTGTCTATTTCATATTAATTACTTGATCTGCTAAGAGAAGGTCAGTAAGAATATTCATTATAGATTTGATTAGCAGCAAACACATTAGCAGCCCAAAAATAAACACACCACACTGGAAATAAGCAAGCAAACAGAAAAGTCAAAGTGCTAGATTAAATTCAGACAGTTCATGTTAAGAAAGTCTATTATCTTGTGGGTCATATATACTACAAAGGCAGGACATAGAAATGTTTTAAGATGGAATCACGTGGTTTAAAAATACAACACTATTTTCCCAAGCAGCTTTGGTTCAGACATCAGCAGGCCACTTTGACGGGAGAAATACCTGATGAAATGGAGTGATGTTATGAATAATAAACGGTGAGAGCCAATAATTGTTCAGGTACTAACTGAACCAGAAACCAACTGAGTCTACTGGCCGAATAAACAAGTAATCTTGATTCAGTTCCCAATGAAGGAATTCATATGGAGGGCAGCCATAATGGAAACCAAAATACAGGTGGTTTCTGCCTTCTGAAACAGTGACATCTACTTTTACTAATAGGTAATCCTCATGATGCATACGTATGAAAATAACCGTAAACAAGGTCATAGGAGTTTGCAGCATCGGCCATACATAATTTTCACATGGAAGCTATGTTTCCTTAGTGGACCATATGTAAATGAATGTGAGCATGAGTCAGGGCGTGAGTGACTGCTTATATGTGATGTTCTCCTCACGGTCACTTCTCACTGGGGTGTTAAGGCACAGAGGTAGCCGTGAGAACTAAATTTGAATGACAAAAGCAAAGAGAGTGGCAACTTCCTGGGAGGAGTGTGAGCGAAAGACAGCTTTTACACCCGCCAGAAGAATCCCCCCCGACGCGCACGCACACACACATGCACGCACACACGCACATGCACACACACGCACACACGCACACACGCACACACGCACCCCCCCTCAGGGCACAAGCTTAGGAGCTTGAGTTGCCAGGGACAACCGAGATGCATTATTACTCTCTCTTTAAATCGGCTGCAGCAACATTCCTTGAGGATCTCTTTAAACATCGATCTCATATATTGTAATCAACCAAAGAAGAAGAATGAAGATACATATGTACAACAACAACAACAACAACATGGGAAACGTCATTCCCTTCTGGATACAAGAAACCTTCTCACATAGCGCAAAGGCTTTGCTGTTCCTCTAACCCACCTGTGCTCCTTATGCTCCAGCAGCTGGCAGTCCCGGCAGGTGAGTGTATCACATGTCTCACAGAACAACTTCAGGGCCTCCTGCTTGTGCACTGGACAGAACACAGGACGCTGTCCCGACGTTCCAACTGATTCTGCAGGTAGAGGAAAAGGAGTAGCAGCATTCACGGGGCTCCAATCAGCGAGGCCATGGTCAACTAACTGTCTTCATGGCAGCTGATGCAATTTTGACAGAACCCAAGCATTTCAAAGCTACTATTTGGTCAGAGCAGCGCAGGCTTCTAGCGTCACTCTGTACAGAATGGTTTCCATGGTAACAGGCAGTCAGCTGTGAAACCACAAAGACCACCCCCCAACCCCCATGCTAAGGGAAATATCTAGGATTGCTAGAGGCAAGGTACGACACCATCTGACACAAATGCTGACACTCAGCACCCATCACATGACCCAGCAAGTCATCTGTGGAGAAAGCACGTTTAAAAAACAACGCGCTAAAATGCTAACACTGTGTATGATAACTAAAAATAGAACAGATGCAGAACAAAATTCTTAATCATTGGCCTTCATCTGCATATCAAATTACTGCACACTGGAACTGCAGGCAAAGCATTACAATACAGCTTGCCTCTGGGAAAGTCTTGAAGCTCATTTGATCTCTAACTATCATGTTGCATGGTCATGATATTCAAAGATGTGGGCTGACATTGTTTAATTTCCATAACGATGAGGCTTTTGAACAGATACAGGCATTAAGGGTACAGTACATATGAATGCGTTTAGCATGACAGTTCACGTCACCAAGTCCACCACCACTAAAACTTTGATGTTGACACGTACGGTGGCATTGAGGGCTTAGGCACTGGCTCTAGCCAGGAGGCACGAAGAGGTCATTAGGCTTTGCCAAGCCACTATTTCATTAATTTTTTGGACAAAATATGTATCTATGCGTCACCAAATTATAGCAGCCACTAAGAAGCCATGAATAATACGAGCTATTTTGGTAGATAAATTGATTAGTTTATGATATGCATTGTTTAACGTATATCATGTTTACATCTCCCAATAATAACTGCTCCATGTCATATCTTTGTACCAAGCCAGCAAACAATCCATTAGCCTGGAGGCTCGACTAGCAGATACTGTGTCACTTGACCAAAGATTATAATCATATTATTGCAATTTACCTGAAGAAACGTCTTCCTTCTTGCGGATTTTATGGTCCTTGGTGAATTTTACCCTCTGGTGGGCCTCGATGCAGGTCTTACAGAGCCACTCTCCACACTCCACACAGAAGCCCACTGCACTTGCATTGTCTTCGCAGCTGGTGCACACCTACCAGCACACACACACAATACAGTGGTGAAGTTGGTCAACACTCAGCAAGGTCACGTACAAATGCATTCTCCACAGACAGTATAAACAATGACCATCAATGGCAGTCCCATTTCTTCATGTCTCAACCATTCAGTATTTAATTAGAAGAGGGCATGCCCCACCTACCTGTGCAGAGTTTTCATCTGAACCACTCGAGGCCTCGGAAGTGTCCTTGACAAAATAGTTATCTACCAAATCACTCTGTTTGTAGTCCTGAAGACACACTGTGCAGCGCATGACATTCACTAGGAGAAAGCCAGAGGGGAGTCAGCAGAGGTCTTAGTTACTCATACAAAACATAGCACACTCATAATACAGTGTCAACAACAAGAAAATGTTTCATGATGGTTTACATTCAATTTAACTCCTGCTAGACTTCCATAGCATACCTATCAGAGTAACTCCAAATCATTTTAAAAACATCAGGTCTCATCCTATTTCTCCTTGTGCACACACACAGACACGCAGACAGACAGATAGTATTGACATTGGAGGTTTTTCCATGCGTCTGAATTTCTGGAAACACTCTTCAATCTCTTAATTTAGGTGAGTGACTGCTTGTGTATGAAGTGTGATGGGCTTCCATGTGTCAGTGAGTGGTCACTTGCCCGTAAAGAAAGGAATGAACTATAAAACCAAAACTAACCCTACCCCCCTGCACTTAACACCCTAAACTCCTTGACAGCCCATCAATGCATTTCCCCCTTTTAGATAACTGGCTGCAGCATAAACCAGCTAAATCCAGTTTGAACCGGTTTGCACTGGCTTATGCTGCTCACAGCTTGTTTCTCTAAGCCCCAGCTGTAAGAGGCTGTAAGTAATTGGATGTGTGAGCAGCTGGCGAGAGATGTTTTGAGTGTCATGTGGTCTACTCTGTGTGCAGTGCCACTGCAGCTGTGCAAGTCTGTACTTTGGCAATAAAAGAGCTCTCATGCACAGACTGCCTAACTAGGCCAACCAATTCCCCATTTGTATGACTGCAAAAAACCTGCCTAAAGCAGCATCCAAGGTTCAAACTGAAAGTCCAAAGGCAAATCATAGGCCAAAGTGAATTCTAACGGACTATATATATATACACATATAAAAAACAGCTTAAATTATTTCAAACAAGCCCTTTTTCTTAAATGTAGTATTATATACATTTTAGGCCAGGTTACATTTACAAGAAAATATTTGTCAAATGAAACCCTACATAAAATGTAAATAGCCTAGATATTTTGAATGATAGTATAGCGCCATTTCATCCCAACTCAAACATTTTGAAATAAAACAGCTGTACATCTGTGCAAATAACGAGAACATTTACTAATGTAAATTCTCATGAGGAGAATATTCACACTAAATACATTTTAAAGAAAGGGTAAGTTTATATAGTCAAATATTTTGTAATAAAAATTAAGCAAATTACGTCAGCGTAACTTTCAACATTTCATTTCATTCAGTATGCATTTCCCAATTCTGGTGTATGAATAGCACAGATCTGGCTGTTTGTCTAACTGATTAATTAACAGGACATTCGTAACATTTTCTACTAACACAGGCAATGACTGGGTAAACACAACTGCAAGTAACACACCAGTATAGGAAGAAATGGTCAAATCTACTTAACTTGACCTGAGTCACCAGAATAAGCCAGTACCTGTGCATTACTTTATATTAAACAAAGCAATTCTCTATGTAGCTATGAGGGCCACCTTCTAAACCCACCAAAAACACCAGCATTATAATAATAATAATAATAATAGTAATATACAAACATAGTAGTAATAAACAAACTACCACTAATGTTGCCATTTCCCCAGCTGCAGCTTTGATTTTCAGGAGGGGTGCATAGTAAATATTTTTAGAACATATCGAATAATACATTTTGTTATGAAGGTAAATATA
Source organism: Hiodon tergisus (assembly GCA_025775045.1). Lineage (NCBI taxonomy): Eukaryota > Metazoa > Chordata > Actinopteri > Hiodontiformes > Hiodontidae > Hiodon > Hiodon tergisus. The sequence goes on from JAOVYW010000033.1 coordinate 782,249, forward strand.
AAAAAACATGTTCTTCATGAAATAAACCAAAACAAAATGATTTCAGAACATGACAGTAGCTGACTGAAAATTATGAATGCCACTGTATTGCCCTGATGGTCAGCAAAGCTGGCACTGATATTGACGGAGAGAAGAAAAACAAACAAACCTTCTGATGCTCTGTATCGATACTTTATCAGGTCAATAATCTTCCGGTCATGACTATAATAACTATATCAATTTGGTAAATATCTAAAAGGTTTTGACAAACACCAGTGAATTCAAAAAAAATTTTTTTAATGGAAGTACCATCTGTAAATTTTAATACTCTCTTAATTTACAATAAGAATAGATTAGATTAATTGGGTTACAAAGCAAAAATTCAACATTGACTTACATTATTCATGTATGAGATTTCCTCGATGGAAATCAGCTTGTGCACACAATAAGCTGTTCAATAATATTCAGATAAACTACCATATGCAGATAATCCTGGATGTACGAAGACCTTAATTCTTAAATAATATGTAGCTGAAGAAAGGTTTATTTTTAAAAGAAAGGTTAGTCACAAAGGCACGGTTAGAATACAACTTGTGTTAAAGTTTAGTGTACATGGTCCACTGAAACCGTTCTCACAAGCCTAATGACATTTAAATTAAAATCGCATTATAATACTGTAATGTAGTTAACAAAAATGCTGTCATAATGTTAAGGATTATTTTCTGAACCATTGTCAAAGTCGTTCACTGGTTTGGCACTTCAAGATACTGTAATAAAACAAAAATCTGGGTCACAATGTGTAAATTTGGGAACCAGTGAGTTAGGAAACGTAGCATGCGCTGCAAAGCATTGAGGTATGCCACCTGATAGCTAACTGTCTAATTACACAATATCTTCTGAAGGGAATAAAAGACAAATATCCTAAAAATGGCACCATCTTTGCAACAATTTCATCTTTTTTTAAATTTGGAAAAACATTTAGGAACTTTACTTAACATGATAGCACCCCACCAGTTAATAATAATACCCACTATGCTCATCGACAAAATATCGCCTAGCCAGCCACCCCCCCTATTGACAACTACAAAAGGACTCAGGGGGACGAGGCTTATCTAAAAAAAAAAAAATATATATATTTATTTTAATTAAGAGGGTCGCAGGCAAACCACTGCAGTAGATACTGAACAAAGTCAAAGGGTCAAAGGTCATATTGGCCACCATCCCCAAATTTGACTGGGGTCTGCAGGTTCCACCAACACATCTTTGTACAAAATTTCAAAGAAATACAAACTGTTCTTGAGACAAAACAAAAACAACAAAACAGCTGCGTTACATATGATCAACCTCCATCTATTCAGCCTTACAAGCCACAAAAAGCCAGGTCTCAAAATACATTTATTTTCTTTGTAAAAATCCTTGGTATCCATGGTCATACTCCGATAAGATGATTTCATTTGACTGAAATGTGGAATCGGGATCCTTTTCTTACTACATGTGGTTCAGTTCAGTTCCGTTTTTTTCTCTACAAGGGAAGCCTAAGGCAGCAGAAGTAGTACAATGAATTTACACCCACTTGGAACAGTACTCCTGCTACGCATTTTTTTGCCATCAGTGTTCTTTGCATGTGGTAGGAAAAGAGTGAAACAAACGGCTCAATCACAACAATTTATGCATGTCACCAGCATATTATTATTTATATTTAGATCAGTGGATCTTGCTATGGTTTATACCCCTGCTCATCAAATTGCATGCATGAAATACTGAGGAGCAAAGCAACTAGGAACAAACGAAATTATGCATTTAATAAAGAAAATAAAAAGGCTACAAGGGTCTAAGCCGAGTAATGTCCTGGAATGATCAACCACAGATAAATTAGTAGTCACAGTGACTGTAATGTAAATGTAAAATCACATTACATTCCTTCTATAACCCTACTGTGATTTAACTTGGCTTGTTTAGATCCAAATGTTCAGACATAATTGTTAAAATGTTTGTGGTTTAATCAAAAAGTGGATTCAAAGTAACAAATTATTAACCTGTATGCAGAAGGCTAAATACATATAACGTATTGCAGCTCTACAGAAATGCCTAAGAGAAAGCAAGCAGAAACATGAACAAAAAAGTTATACATCTGCATTTACACTATTCAATGCAAAGAATGACTATTTTTTGTATATCAGGTGTAACTCCATGCAATATTTCTTCTGAAGACTGTATAAGGTAATAAACCACAAAGATAGTTTGTCAGCAATAAGTATGTATTATGTATAAACTGAGTATAATACATAAATTCTCACAGCAAGCCAAAAACCAATGAGTTTTGAGGTTAAATTTTTCCAGACAATGACCTGTGCTTGTTGTTTTCTAAGCAAGACCAGAAAATAAACAATTTAATCACTGACTATGGGTTTTTCTGTCAGACATATTCAATATTAATCAATTAGGGCTGTCATCTAGAAAAATAATTCAGATTCAAACATTTGAATTAAAAATGTTAATATGAGTGCATTTGAATATATGGTGCGATCTCCCTACACATGTACCACTGGTGTCACAGAAGTGTCAAAAGTTTTCTATTAGATGACTGTATTTAGTTTGTTAAAAGCCATATAGAAAGACATCTGCGAGAAAAAGATACTCAGCCAGTTACTGTTTATGCTAGTGCTAGGGTCTTAATTAAAACAAAGACACCAAACAGGTGTACATAAAGTATAGAAACAAATAATTATGAGCTTGGTTGTCTGATATGTTCAAGTCAACCTATCAACTATGTCTGCATAAATATTTGGGTATTAATGCAAGTCTCAATAGGTTTGATTTTAGCTTTCTAAAAAAGGCCAACACTGAGGGATATATAACATTTTACTAGATCAGTTTTACTGAGCCATTTATTTCTTTGTTGTTTAGCTGCAGTAAACTAGAACAAAAAAGTTCATAGTAAAATCATAGTAAAGTGCAGTTTTTGTGACCTTGTTGTAACAGACACCATCAAAAAAACAAATAAGCACAATAAAATCTTTCCACTGTAATTAGTTCATTTAATTAGATTTGACTAATGTCAACTGAAAATGACCAGATGCAAAAGAAATAATTCTCTCACACATTCAGATTGGTACCGTTCTCATGCATTTAGGTAGATACCGATTGCACGAGGGACATAAGAATCCTGCCTTCTTGTTTACAAACAAGAACATTCAGATTTACCTACCAGAGAAGTTGAAAATAAGGATAATCATTGCCTGACCTAAATAAATAATTATGGTTTTAAGTCTGAACTAAGAATAACGTACCAAAGCTACAGATGTAACTTCATAGACACAAGGCTTCACAGGGAAACTGAAACAGACCTACCTACTCGACTGCAGACAAGTCAAATTTCTTTCACGGATATAGCTATGGAAGCAAAACAAACGACATTTTCCACCTCAACCAAAATCACGCGTTCCACTACGGACACAAAGAATCGCTTCTAAATTGAGTGAAGTTCCAGTTTACCACCAAGAGTATGTATTTTTAAACGAGACAAATTCTAAACACAATTCTTGTTGTTACGAACCATTGCCAAATCTTGCTCAGCAGTACATTTTTCCATTGCCGGGCCTCTCTTGAATTGGGGGGTGTTATAGGATCAACCAGTAGCACTGGGATTGGATATAGCTGTAGAAACACCGAGAGCACCTCAATTAACTCTGAGCGATTATATTTGGCCTAGTGCCTTTTTTGTCACGTTCGCATATTCGTTTGGAAATTTAGAAAAAATGAATTCAATGAAAAATGTAATTTTAAGGGGAGAGAAATTCAGGGAGCAAGCGCACCGCTAGGCAAATACAAATACACAAGCTGCATACCCTAAATTACGGGCGTAAAAAAATTTAATCACAGAACGTGTTGCTAAATTAATTCTGAGCAAAAGAAAAATAACTTTACTCCTTGAGTGGTTGCTACCCTGAACATCAAATCAGATCACATTTACATCATATTTGCTAAGATAGTTCTACTCGTGGCTAATAGCTAGCCCACAACTCAAAAAACAGTTCCAGTGGGACTACGGATTGTTAGAACATACAGGACGTTTTTCTTCTTTTTAACAAAGGCAGCCAAATTGGATCAGGATTCTCTAATCATTATTATTCGCCACACCTGCAAGCATTTATACCCTTTATCAAAGTCATCTGGCGAGTTTTATAAATAAACTTTGCCTAATGTCACATAATAGCAGAAAGCGTGATAATTGGTTGGGTTGTCTTTAAATTTGGTGATTTACTATTTTTTGTTACGTTTTTAAAAGTTATGTAGGCCCATTAGTGCAGCTAAATGTTTTGAAAAAAAGTTATGTCTGGAGCAGTTAACAGAATGGATATCCCCTCATTTCACTGCATAGCATGCCACTGCTTGAGATAACTGAATGATAAATCTGGGTTAGCTAGCTAAAGCCAAATGGATTTTAACTGTATATTATTATATAAATTCATTTAGACAACGGATAATTGCTCAGAGGTTCACACTGTGTAACTGTATCAAATCACAGTGCTCGCTCTGTTTCTCTCTATATCCAATTCACTGATTGGTCAGATGTTATGGTTACACAATTTTATGACAACCAAACAAGACTGTTAAACTGAATGGTTCACTACATAAAATGATACATTGTTGATATATTGCCATTATATCTTACATTGTCAAATCTCTACCTGGCCTCAAAAACTACAATATTGCGAACATCGCAATCCTTTTAATAAAATTCCACTGGAAATCAGCATTACCAGCGTTGTATGCTATAATGTTCCTGTCAATTTAAAGCTAAAAGTCTGCTAATCGACAACGTCATTTTGTGACTAAACATAAAAAAAAAAAAAAAAGAATTTCAAAGTAGATTGTAAAAAGGTGTACTGCACATCTAAAAGCAGTGATAACGTGAAGGTAGCTAAGCTCATAGCAAAGACAGGAAAGCCGTGAACAATCAGGGAGGAGTTGACCTGGCCAGCAGCTAAGGAGATGGTAAGGCAGCATGCTATTCCATCTTTGTTTGAAATTTCCCCCCCCCCCACTTCTGTGGGGAATCAAAGACTTCGTTATACATTTGGTTCATTAAATGCCGGTCCCCGCAATCCCGTCTCTTCTACACAATCCAGAATAACCCCAAGTTCCATGATTCTGTCCGTGTTACGGTAGTTTATGGTGGCAAACCATGAAAAATCTGCAAGACAGACTCGCAATAAGCATTTTCTTCTGTCATTACTTCACAAGCATTGACACATACAGTATAACCAAAAGACAGTTCCACAGCGTCCTAAACAATTACAATGGGGCTCACATGCTACTTTGCACCTTTGAACAGACTAGGACCATCCGTTTAGATGCCTGAATACATGCATTTCTCAACATAAGTCCTAAAATAGTCCTGTGTCAAACTATTATTATTGTTACAAATAAAGCAGGAATTTCAGATGTGTGGGGCAAGATAAACCATGTGAAAACTTCCAAATTTAAATTGTAGGGATCTACCAAGACAAAATATCAGATATCTTATTAGTATTATTTCTGGTATCTATATGACAATGTTGATATGAACACACCTTTATCTATACCTTTATATTTATTAATACACCATACAGGGATAAAAGTTTTAAATGGCAGCGTGAAGGAACAAAAACAAAAACAATGGTGAGGTAGATTTGTTTTTTATGGATATTATTTAAAGAAATGTTTAAAGGTGTGAATAAACGTGGTTATAGTTTTATTATAAATAAGGAAGAAAAGGTAGATGTTGACGAATTTTGGTATGGGGTGGCGAAAAGGCAGAATTTGGTGGCTTCTGGCGCATCTTAATATGTACATCTAAACCATAATTATGGCGCAATCCTTCAAGTTTACAACATGAACTCACATGGTTCAAATGTACTAATTTGTCTGTAGTAGAAGTAGTAGTAACAAAGTTCGTTTGATCAAATTGGTTTAATAAAAATGCATCATTATGCTTATTAAGTCATCATGTAGTGTCAGTTAAAATTCTATGACACAACCAATTAAATTTGTGTAAAGAGAAGTTGTTTAGATAATGTCATACAGCATTTAATAAAGCATCAATTAAGCAGATTACAATATTTCAAATAAACACTAGTATGAACCAATTAAAAACGTAACTATTTAACCACAAAATACACGATAAGAAAAGTTTCAGTGTTACAGTTATGTACACTTCGCTCAAATTGTTAGGCAGCTAACTAATTCAGCATCTTCTAAACACAAAAGGTTTCCTTTTTTAAATTTGATCATACTATATTCGTGTATGCACCTAGGCAGATGTCGGTGTAGACACGCATCCTTTGGTAGCTAGCTGACTGGCTGTTCATTTTAAGTAACATCAGTCACACACAATAAGAGAGGCTACGGGGGGAAAGAGCTTTTGATAAAACAAACAATAAAACTTAAATAAATGTACTTTCTCTCCCCAGTCTCGGTAACTAGGTGACCAGCTGCTCCACAAAACTCATTTCATTTGTCAAATTCATAGACTTATTTCACATGAGTGAAAATTATGGATTCAAATTTGGTGTAGCTTATATAAGCAGTCTCACCTTATTTACACTTGTAGCTTGCAATGGATCAAATGGCCATCAATTTACAATTAAACAAAGAAAGGGGTACACAGGCAATTATTTTCCCCTCCCCATCTCCCTCGGCAATAAAACAGCACAATAGTTATTACTTACTGCTGGAAATCCATAAAGAAGATCTGTAGTAGGTATCTTTAAAACTGATGAAAATTACAGCTGATGAGTGACGCACTTGACTATTGCTACCCTAAAAGTTCTCATTGAAGAAATATTTACATATCTGACTTTCTGGCACTGGCATTAGTAGGGCAGTATGCCACCTTCAGTTTCAAAACCTTGATTTTTGTGTACATTTCAATACAAATTCCACAGGGCCCCGCATAAGAAAGAGGTGGCAAAAACATAAGAACTTCTGTAACAAAATCAAAGTTTAACAACATTTCTTTAGTGAAGGGGAATATTACTTTTAATATACACATTTACCACATTGCAGACGACATACAATGTGTGAAGCACTTCACACTCTACTAATAAAACATTGTCTCCCAAAATGACGTTTTAGACAATTCTGTAAGAACCAGCAAGACTAAGCTGCTTATAACCAGTATCACCAAGTCTCAATCATGCTTGCAATGTTGTTACATTCATATTAGAGAAATGGTTAGACATTGCATGTTTTTGGAGTTCTAAGAGCGAGTAGAAGGGATACCATCATCCAATCCCCTGACTCACTAGTTCCCTTTAATTATAAAACAGCATAATCACTGCTGCAGAGTTACTGCAGAACATGCTGGAATGACCAACTTTAAATCAATTAATTGCAAGTTGCATTCATTTTCAAAGGCAGAGGAGCCTATAACTGGTGTAGCTACAATACTGTGATTATTAACACTCCTTTGCAGATATCTTAACAGCATGCATGCACAGATTCTTAGTACAGTATACTAAAACGTGAGGCTAGCTTCAGTAACAACCAAGTATGGCCAAGGTTAAGTCGTTTTTCTGTATCGTCATATACAATCAGATACAGTCCCTCAGACTATCACTCTCGTAAAAACAAACAATAAAATATGAACATAGCTTCAACATCAAGGAAGCATTTTAATCTAGTCTGGTTTATGCATATATTGTTTCAGTTTAATAGGCTAAATTATAAAGAAAACCCACCCAGTGATCCACTGCAGTTTGGCATAACACTTGTTCACTAAAGTTATGCTTAGTAACGACTACTATTATTTTCTTCACAATCTTCCATCTATCAATGGAGTCTATGCAGGATTTTATATTTTGTTCGTTTTTATTCCCTGTATAAGTAACTTCGGAACGCTTTTTGATATTGTTTTTGATACCAATTTTTAGTTATGTTAATTTAATTCAGTTAGCCATCGTAGAAAGAAAGAACAGACAAAGATATTTATTTATTTGCGATTTAAAGATCTGCGTCCAACAATTTTCTTGTCATTTCGGAAAAAATTAATGCTTGACTGCTAGTTTTAAAATATACGTGTATCCATGACTGGACCTACGTTTAGATATGACTGTGTGACGTTTTGTGTTGTCTCAGTACTTAGTAGTTTAAATTACTGCATATTACCATCTGCTTACTGACAATAGTAATGCTATAGAAATCATAACAGGTAACTTAAACGACAATAACATGGGTCACTATCTGGTCATTAAAACTAACTTAAGCAGGAATATAACTGTCAATGTAAATAGACTGGTACATTTAACAATAAAATATTAAGGTACATGGTCAAACACTATGGTGCCATCTATAACCACTGTTCCATTCCAAAATACAGAACAGCCTAATTTATAAGCCATGGTAGAGGTAAAGCACAAAGGTATTAAGATGTTCTGCATTCAATTGCAATAGTGGAAACGTTGTGTGATAACTTTCACACGCTTTCATTGCAGGCATATGGAGTTTAGATAAAACTACATGAAAGTAGGTCGTGGCCACAATTATGAGGACTTAAATCAAAGCTGAGTCCTACGTTTTGCAAATAATCAATTGAGCCCTACATCTGAGTCAGAATTATTAGAAAACTATAATTTATGAGTTTTACATACGCAAAGGTGAGCAACTGAACCAGTATAGTGTCTGCTAGCCAACTAAATATATTATTTATAAGATCTATATATTCTAGTCATTTTGTCAAGGCATGGCAATATAATAACGTTACTGTATTGCTGGAAAGAAAACTCGTAATAAATACGTAGACAACAAATCTGATGACTTCTACATCAATAGTTGAAATCGATAACTAGCAAGTCAGCTAGTCACCATCACTGCCAATTTCGCTAATTACAGCTAGTCGACGCATTGTCCGCCATCACAAAAGTAGTGAATTGATAACCTGTGGACTTTCCTCCGCTCACACTTACAAGCACAACTCCATATTTAGAAATTCTGTCTGTATCAAGACACTACAAACAACTCAACCCTTTCAGGCGATACTACATACGTCTAGTCCGTTTAATGACCACATCACTCACCTATGTGGGTGTCCTGTCCGTGAGGCCCGGGCACCTGCACACTAATTTGCCGTTCGGGCTGGGGAATACATCGCAGGCAGAACGAGTGTAGGCATGGCAGCAGTTTTGGTTCACAGTCGCGGTTTTGAAGACTTTGTTTACAGACAGCACACGTATCTAGGAGGTTTATTGGGGTAGCTGGGGTAGGTGCTTGAGCGGTTGGAGGAGGCGACATGTCTGTATTAGGAGCCGGCGACGTTCCGGCAGTACCAATAATTTCTCCAGCGCCTGAAGGTTCAGTGGTCTCAGCAGTGGCGTTCCCGACCGGGCTGCTACCAGTACTCCCGTCTCCGCCTCCTCCAGCACTGCCACTACCGTCGCCTCCTGCGCTAGAGGGTGTCGGCGCTTGAGACGCATTCTCCTGCGACTGTGTATCATCTTGGTCTTTCGAAGTCGGTTCTATGACAATCACCGCGTCAGCATCTTTCATGGGGGTATCTCCACTGTCCTCTCTCTGAGGTGCTGGATCCATGTTAACAGGGCTCTCCATATCCCCTTCGCCTTTGTTGTCCGCCATCTTCTTCCTCTTTGAACCGTTTGACGCTCCACGCACCAAAACCCAGCGGGACTAACGTCGTGACGTCAGGTTGGGGTCCTCAGCGATGTGATTTTACAGTTTAGCTTCATAGCCGCCTAGCCACCTTATTTGCAGAACAGAAATTTTATTACTCATTAAGTTTCCCTACACACTAAATTTGAATTTAAATTTGAGACTAAAAAAGTCTCATCAAGCCAAAATAATACATTTCAACCATGTTTTGTCTATTTTAGCTATCTTACGTTAAAATTGTTCACTTAAAATACAAACATTCTTAAATATGCACAGCTTCACAAAAAAAAAAAAACCGGTCTCAGTCCTTAATTGGATACAATGTCTCTTTCTAACCACAGTTTTAGATTTAAGTTTCTATTCGAAGGCTCGTTTCTGACCATATCTTAATTCCGTTTCTGCTCTTCCCCTATTATGTTAAATACTCGGTGTTAACCTTATTGCCTTTATCATCATATTTAAAGCGGTTCTCGACTTCCCACTTGATAGGTATTACACATACAATTTAATCGAAATCATTCAGCTGAAAAGAAAACCGCGAGTTTACACGGCATGGGATTTCTTTTCAGCCAAGGGGTCCGATTTTCCAACTTGTAGACCCGAGGAATAAATTACAAAACCCCAGGTAGCAATAGTTCAAAACATCTTATAAGATCGATATGAAAATGATTCTCCCTCTTGTTAATAAGTCAGACACTTGACAAAACACAAAAAAAACAATTTTAGGTAGCGGTCATTTTAACAATGTTATGCAACAGAACACTCCTTTCGAACTATTTGGGAAACAAACCCAGTTCTCCCCTATATGTCAGAAAGGAAAATACAGGCCAAGTCGAAAAAGCTTGATTTTATTGTTTATATACAGTGTAAAAAATAAACCTAAAAGCAGTCGCCTGCAGACAGACTTCACAAATACACCTGTAACTGAATTTGGTTTTAATAAAAAGACGAAACGTACATCGTCTTTGAAATACACCACACTTAAGATCCTCATAGAAAACAAACATGTGAACTCTAAACACCAGCCTAAGCTCACAAAAATACCACAGCATAGTAACAAAACTGTACTGTGGTAGTACCCAAACATTAAACACACATTATAGGTCTGGGGAGTTCCTGTCAGGGGGACTCCTCTGATTTTCCCCATTTACTTCCTTCCCGTTGCCATTCAACAACTGCTTAAATTCCTCACATCACCCAGTTGGAAACGTAGAATGCACTACTTGTAGAAAGTTAGCAACACAAGGTTCAAGCATTACATGGACAATCTGTAGTTTACTCAAATCAAACACTGGCTAGATAAATATATACAAAAAGGTTATGAAACTGGTCCTATCAAAATAAAATATTGGCAAGTTAATTTATGTATACATGCACATGCTTCATCAATGTTCTGTCAGTAAGGCAGTGTTTTATCATTAGCCATTCAATAAGAAACATCTTGTGCTAACAAACCATGTGTTTTCTATTGCCGAGGCATCTAGGCTTCGTCTTTTCACAGCTGCATCTCTTTGCATCCCCAGGGGTCCAAACTTTTTGATTTAATTTCCCATTTTGCTTGCACGATCTAGAAGTCCTGTCGAATGTTCTCTTTGTTCTCATCTCCTTGCTGCTGTCGGAGTTGTCCCACTTCGTTCTCCAACTGGACAATGGCACGCTCAATCTCATAATTTTTACTTACTAGGGACACCCAGCTGCACGGTCAGAAAGAATTGAAATTAACAGTTCTTCATGGACTTTTTGACAATGTTGCATTGTGCAAGACATTAAAAGTAACAATAAGATTGACAATAATGAAAGCAGCAATGAGCTTTTCTGCTCCCAATACTGACTTGGACTCCAGTTCCCTCAGTTTGGCTCCGCCGGCTAACTGGTCGTTCTTGCGTTGCCAATTAAGGTCTTGAATCTGCTTCCTAAATGGATGAGAAACCATACAATATCCACACAAAAAAAAAAAAAAAAACACGTAATCACTACCAAAATACACTTTAGAGTGACTGTATGATGTAAGTAGTTTCAAGCTTGTCATTTCATTTTAAAAACTATACGAATACAGAAATATTTTCTTACGACAGAGATCGGATGCCAGTAAAGCTTACCTGAATCTCTGTAGTTCCTTCTGTGCCATCTCAATCATGTAGGCCAGGTTACTGTTCAAAGGGAAGGAGGGAAATTTAGTGATATACACACCACGGCTTTCAGATGTGTAACATCTACACACCCCTCAGCATTGTAGTACAGTAGTGTCCTTTGAAACACTACATTTTCTAAGTTGTTCTCAGGCCCTTTCCCTAAACCTTTGTAAGCTTATGAACATCACATATTCATGAGTGTTCTGGGGTTACTGTGGTGAGGTAGGTACCATACCCACCAATTCTCACGCATTAGAGATAAAACTCACTTGTATGCTCCCCATCATTTGGCTGCATTATACTACTAAATTCTGATGCTAAAAACATAGCCATAGGACATTAAAAGATCAGGCACAGTATATAGACCTACAGTAAATGAAATGGAAGCAATTAGCTATTTTAGTATGTAACATGGTAACTATGAAAAATCTATAATTTCAAGGCAAACCAGTAAAGCCAGCTAAAATGTATCAGTTTCTGTTGATTAGGCAGAGCTTGACTAGGGACCTCCCAGGATGTAGCCCTGGTAGCATTCACGTTCACTTACTCATTGTAAACCTTCCAGGCATTGGTGCCATAGTGAGCCATGAGCTCCAGATTTTCAATGCGCACAGCCTGGTGCTCCAACTGGGCCATGGAGTTGTTCACACAGTCCTGCCATGCCGTGATATCATTCTTTTGGCCCGATGATGGGGCTGGGAGCTCATATCTGCAACGATGCACATAGGTGAGGGACACAGCACAAGGACATGCAATAAACCCACATACTTATACCATCAGTGCTGTGCAGATGCACTTAAGAGAACAGCATTGTCAACATTGTCCATTTTTCAAACAACCTTCTAATGCAAGTTTGCCAAAATTTTGTAAACCATAAAAACAACCATGATGTTTTGGTAGTAGAAAATAAATCTGTCTAGATTAGACACTCCAAACCTTGATTTTTAACCCCTGCTTTAGACATTAAGATATTGACATTCATTAAAAAAAAAAAAAAAAAAAACACACACAAACATGCACAATTTAGAAGCTGAAGGAGTTTCGCTGGACCCGGAAAACACAACAAACCATGTAAAATCTAGTTCTGCAAACAAATAGTACTGGCACTCAAATTTGCTCGCAATTAATGTTCAGAGAAAGTGGTGGTTTTCACTGTCCAGTGCAGCTTGTTAGCATTCTTTTGCATCCAATAATGTTCAAAACAAGACTTCTTACCTCTTCATACTAAGCAATTCCAATGGCTGTCGGGCTGCTAGCCTCTCAAACTCATTCCGCATGATCTCGGTCTAGTGAGAAAGAATTGAAGATATGATTTTGAAAATATATATTAAGTCGTTTATATCAGTATAATTTGACTTTTTAATAATAATTTTAAAAAAGTAATTAAAGTCAACTACGAGCTTCAAGGGTACTACAGTGACATCCTAGGCTGAGGGGGAGCGAAAAACCAAGACGGCGAGAGTTTGGTTCAGGCCATTTCTATACCAACCTCAAAGGCAGAGAAGTCAGGCGTTGGCAGGTAGCTCAGGTAGTTCTTTGTGGGTCTGTATCTGCGCGTTTCCTCTTCCACCAGAGCTGCCGCCTGGGCAAAACAACCATTTTAAATCATTTATATACTTACTTTCATTTTTAAAAGTATAACCTGCAAAAGTTATTTTTACGACACTCTAATTATTATTGTAACTACAGCACCTCGTGGTAGTTAGTAAAAGGACCGAAAGCTAACTCTATTATTGCCTGCGGTGCATGCCACGATTTTCGCAAATATTCAGTGTAAATATTTTATTACACAAGCTTAAACAAACCAAATACGTTTGACAAGTCCTACAACCCTATAAATTATAAAACAGTAACAATAAAGTTTTAAAGTTCTGTGTTAGATTGTGGCGCTACACACTCTGGGGCAGGGAATTACGCTATGTATTTTAATGGGGGCATAATTAACCACAACGCACGGTCCAAGTTAATAGCTAGCAAACCGGTTTAAATGATCCATTACCGCTTCTCTGACACCAGCTGCATCATATCCCTGGTCAAAATATGGCAAAGCATCCACAAAGACCTCGCCGGCGACCGACGTTGTCCCAGCCATTTTTCTTCCGTTAATATGGTGGGTAAGAAAGACTGCGATTGCGCGACGATTTAGTAACTTTACCGTAATTACTATAATACTGTGTACTTTATAGGGAAAAATACTCCCCGAATGTCATACAATTGAACAGAGACGCGCGCGTCCAAAACTTCAAAATTTGTTATTGGTTTAGATTCTGACATTCTGCGCGTAATACAAATCCATTAATTTTAATATTAAAGTTTTTCTTCATTCCCCTAGTATTTTTGTCATTTCTTTAAAAAAATCATTTGCAGCAGCACATCCACTCACATCAATCCATTCCGTTAAAAATTAAATCGGTATTATTCAAATAACGAGCCCAGTGCTTGTACCCCGGTGCTATTCTCAATACAATAGACTCACACAAAGGTCTGCTTCTTCAGCCAAGCTTTAATTTGAATACCATGTAAAATATATTTTGAGATCGGCATCTTTATCATCTTAAGAAACATAACCAAATTCAGGCATTTTATCTAAAGGATGCAGAAAAACCTTTTTATGCTGTTGTCTCGTGTAGACCAAACTTCATAATTCGTAATCCCCATTTCTGAGTTATATCCCTGTGCATTGACACACAGCCACTCACTCAGAAACAAGTGCCTCTCACACACGGATATAAGTGTTTGTCACAAATATATCCCTCACACACAAAATTATTTGTTTGATATAACTTTGTTTCACACAGGTCACGCACAAAACAAAACAAAAACTTATAACTGTTCATACATCGTCACGTAAACACTCTGAATCACACATATAATCATTCACACTTTTTAATTATCATATACTCGTCCGTTAAATATTCCCACATGTGTACTCGTGCATAAATTGTGTCGTTCATAAACAGCCCCAAAGTGACATGCTGTGTCATCCTAGCGGAAGACTGCATAGTTTCCCCGAGCTTTGGGTAATAAACTCAGGACATTAAATTGTATAAATCACACTTATTTTGACCCTTGAATTATCTTAACACATACGTATTTTCACAGAAAAATATAGCCCAATTCATGATTTTACACATTACAGTATTTACGGGAGCTGTTTAAATCAGTATTGCACAAAAAAGTATTATTTTGTACCAGGTGAAACATTTCCTGAGGTCCTTTCCCTCCATGTGTGGTTGGTTACAAATCAATAATTCACCGGACCCAGCACCAAAGCTATCCAATTTCTTTTTGGTACATGTTAGATGAGAGAGATGTATAGAGGAGGATTACCCACGGTTTTACTTTGTGCCCAAAGATAAATCAATCGTTCCTCTAGTTTACCAATAATTACATTTAGTATTAGAATTAATTTCTGTAATTAAGAAACCTTTTTTGTGTTCATTACTTTTTTGCCCAAAATTATTGCATTTGAAAATGGGATTTATCAAACCCAATTCTGTATGTAAATATTTCAAATAATTGAAAAAGTTCACAGGGCTAAAAATGTAATACTATTCTAGATCTACCAATATTTTTGTTCAAATAATATTTCACCATTGACTAAAAGATTAAATTTGTAGGTTAAAAAATTGACACATCTATAATTTCGGTAACGATTAACATAAATTAACAAGAGTAGCAGACTTGTTGCCACACTGCTCCAAAAAAAGTGTCACTGTGAGACTTGGAATTGTCTTGTTGCATTTCAGTGTTGCAAACAAAAGTCTCTGATCTCTTTTAAACTTACCAACACCTACAAAATCTTATCGAAATATTAAATGCAGGTCAATAAGTAAGTACTTACTAAAAACTTCCAGCTTCAGGTTTGTACAAAAATGTTTATTTTTTTAATCTGATAACATTTTATGGATGGAAAAAAGTATAAAATCTGTGCAAAATACCAATGTTGTTAAAAATGTATGGCTAACTAAAACGAAATGTTAACAGAAACCTTATGGAACAGAAAATATGGAACACTCCAGTTAACAATAAGACCTAACAGGTTCAGATCAGAGGCAGGAAGGTTTTTACATGCCACTAGCATTGCAGACTTATTGTAAGACGGGACCCCCCAATTTTTAAATTGAAACAAAGCAAAAGTTTAAACAAAAAGGAAATTTAAATAAATAAGAGTTTGGAAATTTCCTTAAAATTGTTTTTAAAAAGAAATCAAAGTCGGTTATAAACTAATGTCTTAAAACGTTGAGTATTATATAATACACAACTAAACCAATAAACTAATAATGCCATGGTATTATTCCTATAAAAATTCCTTTAACATTTATTTTTAGGCTTCAGGCTTAAGCCATCGAATGACTAGAAATTGGGAATCTTAATAATTCACGAAAAAATGGAATGCTGTGGCAAAATATGTGCCCCACCTTACAGATATCAGGACTTTTCCATGAGTTTAAGCAATTTGTTCTTGGAACTGATCCTGTTCAAGTTGTAAAAGGGTCAGCTTGTTTTCTCGCTGTGATTATATCAAAGACAAATTTTGTGAATTAGGGGGATAACCTCCTCAACATTGATTAGCATCAGATAGGCTGCACTAAACAAAGTCTGTTGATGAGGATAAAGTAAAAATACTGACAAAAGTTTGTATCGATAACAGGACCAGTAATTCCAACCTAAGCTATGAAGAATTATGACGGCAAAGCTACATAAAAAACATCTGGTTAGTGGCAGGAAACACAAATTATTAGTTGCAAAGGGCTTTTTTCACCATTCACAGTTTTCGTTTTTCTTTAAGCTTCTTCGTAAAAGTTCATGGGGTCCACTCCTCGCAGACTTCAAAGCTCCAGTTAGCAGTTCTATGATGCTTATTAAAAAAAAAAAACCCATCTTTCCGGTGTCCAGTTTTCATCCGCTAGCGATAGTGCCAAGTTTCCTCTCTGAGGGTGAGCTCAGCCTTGGCCCCGTCTCCACACCCACATTCCCCATTTCAGCAAGGGGAGGCACGAAAGTGTGTCAGTGTGGTAGACAGCCAGGGTCGCAGCGCAGCACCCTCCCGCACGTGTTCAAGTGTATGGGACAGTGGGCTTAGCCTGTCCAGCAGCGAAAAGCCTGTCTTCTCCAGTTAGCCGTGAACAAATGCCGGCACACACTTTTACTTCTTCTGCAGAAACTTCATTTTGTTTCCTGCAAACAATAGTATACAAAAAAAACCATTGTTTTCACGAGAAGAATATCAAACTGCTAATTCATTCCTATGCATCATATTTTTTTGGTCAAAAAGAACCCAGCTCACCTAGTCCCTTTAAGAACTTGTTGACCCCGCTAGGCTTTGGCTCTGGGTTTGATTCCAGATATTCTGCAGCTCTCACTTCAAATAGCCCTAGTGAGGAGAGAAGCAAGACATCCATGCTGCGAGCCTCACATTGATCTTATGGGTGTCTGGACTGCATAATGTCATACAAAATGGAAGATGGAAGCACTGTTCCTTTATGTGCATAAAAAATAAAAAAATAAAAAAACACTGTCCTCAAATTCTTCATAAACCTTTCCCTAAAACACACTCCCAACCCCTCCGTCTCACTTTATCCCTGTATAAAATTCTTAAACGGCCCCTCTCTCACCCTTCACTCCCCCCTTGCGTAGCTCCCTGTCCTGGATGAAGCCAGCGAACATCTGCGTCTCCATAAAGAGCTGCAGAAACTGCCTGGCTCCACGAGACGGGTGTGACTTCCGGAAGGCATCTCTTTGCAGTTCCCGGGTCCCGCTGGTAGCACCTTCGCCCATGTGTAGGGAGTAGTGGCCCACCAGCTCCACGAAGAAACGCACAAAGGCCTCCGACACCAGAGGGCTCAGGCCCCATTCCTCCCCTGTAGGACCAGAGGAACACAACAAGGTGAAGCCAGGTGAACAGATACGGCGAGATGCAAGTTTGTCAAACGTAGTTGTGTGCGTGGACTTGATCGAATAATTTCCGCTTCGATTTCATGTGTGATTTAAGAGCGATTTAAAGACTTATGTTGACACGCGTAGTTGTGTGTTGTTCAATCATTGAACCAATTAATCTTCTATTTAACAGGTGCCGATTGTTGACACACCCAATTACGATGATGGGTCATTCAGAGAACGCTTCTAGACAAAATGCATCCATTTAGTTTTGCCATCATACACATCTCTATGTTCATGTGTGTGACATGCCCACCTTCCTTCTTTCCCCCTTCAGCCTGCCCCAGAATTTGCCCTCTCTGTTCCAGGATCTGGTGCAAGGCAGCCTGGAGCTTGCTGGGTAAGATACAGTCCTCATCCCCAAGCTAGGACACAGCAATAAGTAGGATAGGAGAAGCAACTTAATAAATAAGCCAATTAGAGCCCATAAACCGATACAACTCAATAAATAATCCTCTTAGTGCATCTACTTGATGTATAACAAAAGTTCATTTCTGAGGACAACTTTTTTATGGTAACCATTTACAACCGGCCCACCCACACTTGAGTAATACCACCGTCTCCTGTACGCACCTGTATGACAAACCTGTCTGCACACAAGTCAACAATCAGCACCTGTTAAACAAAAGACACACATCAATGATTGAACACACAACCACGCGTGTCAAAATAGCAAGCATGGATAACTTACTGCATTATCCCAGTCTCCAGGTGCCTAGCACTGCAGTTTTTCAGCTTGTTTGCCAATATGTATTACGTTACAGGTCATTCACAGTAGGGTTTGGAACTGAAAACTGCCTATTATGTCATGAAACATGCTACTGTACGCGCCTATTCCATGCTGTAGAGCCAAGTCGAGACCTGAGGCAACAATAAAAGGCCAAACAAATAAATAAATAAATCTGTTGTTCAGAATTGGTTACTGACCTCTTCTAAGGGCAGCTCCAATACCTGCGGCAAGGAAGGGGACAGCGCCCCCATGAGGAAGGGTGTGGGTGAGCAGCTTATATCCAGCATGCTGGCGGGGAGCACAGGCACAAAGGTGTGCTGCCAGGTGAAGGGGTACAGCAGAGCCAACGCCGCATGGGCACAGCGAGACAGCGTGCTGAGGAGACAGACAGACACAATTAACCAACTGTGCACATAGAGCCCAGGGGAATGGAGTGAAAGAGCCTTTCCATCAGTAAAATGACTGATTATAAAGTATGTCCAAACATCACACCATTGTTTTCTTCTTCAATATGGTAGGTGATAACTAGTCCAACGGAGGCAGATGGTAGACATCACTGGGAATTAGACAAGCTCAGAAAACGAAGAGGGACAATACGAGAACATTAGGGACTGATAAATGTGACGTCTATGGACGAGTGTACTGAAGTGTCTACCTGAGCTTCTCCGCAATGAAGATCACCCTCCTCTCCAGAAGCAGCGAGGCAAAGACCTGCAGCAGCCGCCCCACACCGAGGCACTGCAGCAGGCACTCGAAATCCACGTGCTCCAGGCGCGAGTCCACCGGCCGACACAGGGTCAGGACCTGCGACGTGGGAGGGAGACACGCACTAGGGGGCTGTGGCCAGGTGGCGCTCTCGCTGGTACTGACGCATCCTGCCCACACACGCATTCACGTACCTCGTTCCCAGAGCCAGGCAGGAAGCTCTTGACGGTGATGGTTCTCCCAGGGGCAGGGAAGGGAGCCTCCATGACGCTGCGCATGAAGGGGTAGACCAAAGCTGGGGAGATCTCCCTGCGCCTCTCCACCTCCTCCAAAATCTCCAACAGACACACAGAAGACTAGCTTGTGACGGAACGCCTCAAATGTACAGTCTTGTTTGACAAACCCGTTGCTGACTGGCTTTTACCTTGGCGAACAGATTGAAGCATCCCAGTCTGCTGACAATACAGTGCACCTCAGGCAGTCTCTTCCCCTTGCCACTGGGCTGGAATAAACACAAGCAGCAAATTGCTCAACCGTATATATGTGGCGGTAGATAAATGGTGTGATAAACAAAATGTTTAACGTTCAACCTCCGCACACATGAGTTACAACCTAATGGTATAGAACGCAACATAAAAAAAGTTTAATATTGTTTAATATAAATTAATACAATGCAGCTTCAGAAGACATGAAAAGATAAATCTTCAGTAAATTAAATCTGTTATAAAATAGATAAACTATACAACATCAAAACAAACTGTATTACATTTAAAACAATTTCCTCAGTATGAGGTTCAACCGAAGATCTCAGGCTAACTTGTTCTACTCTAGAACACAGCAGTTGCTGTTTCACACTCATCTGAGACTTGAATGACTGACTGTAGTTCTCAGGGACTCTACAGCCCTTACCACAGGAATGACTGACTGTGTAGTTCCCAGTGACTCCACAGCCCTTACCACAGGAATGACTGACTGTGTAGTACCCAGGGACTCCACAGCCCTTACCACAGGAATGGGTGAGCCACACTACAGTATTCATTCATCACACGCAGACGTGCACACTCACTCACCAGGATCTTTCGACAGTACCCGAACCAACGGCCGCCATCCTCTCCCGTCAAGACGAAGGAAAAGGTTTCACTGCAGACGAGGAGACAAACTCTTAATTTTACTAGATAGAGATGTATAGCTAAATCCTGTTTCCCTGGTTGGGAGTATCTCCTGCAAACCTCTTGAAAACCTTCTGCAGGTGCTTTTACCACTGACCAGAGCCAAGTAAAATGGGACTTCTTCAGGACTATAAATTGGTGACTAATATCTAAGAAAAGATGGGGAAACCGCAGGATGCGTCACGTCAAGACTTCCTGTTAAAGCCACTGGGGAAAAAAAGGGAGGTCCCCTTAAGGTGGTACATCGCAGGTGGGATTGTCATGGTAAACATCTTCTAGAAATATTTCCAGTGCTAAGGGGGCTTCCCCTTGCACATGGAGACAACAGGCTTTCCGCAGAAGGGCTTGGTCTGACCTGGGCAAGTCTCCAGATGGCCTCCAGTCCAGGGAATCAGGGAAGCAGAATTTGGGGATGGCCTTTAGCCGGTCTTCAGCTTCACGGCTGTGACGAGACAACTTCTCAAACTGAGCCGCAGGCAAGAAGGGAGAAAGGGACTGTTATTGCTCAGCTCGTTACAGTGATTGTTGGAGCATTCATAGGCAATCTGCCCATGTCTATTTACAGGAACCAGAGAGGTGTAAATGGTGTTCGTACAAGAGCCAACTCCTCAACTTTAGACTACTAAATTCCCTCTACTCTTGCACTATACAGGCTGTCCAACCTTACAGTGGCTGAAAATGAGACGACCTAGTTACTGTGGGCTAGGGAGGGTTAAATCTGACCTAACTTCTGTAATAGGCTTGACAAAGAGTACGACAAACATATAAAAAATTTGTAAAAAACATGTCTAAATAAACAAGTCAAACTGAAGCATGTCTTATGTGTAGTAAAATAAGTGTTGCCTGAGTTTGTCTTATCTATGAAAAACCCCTTTAAGCACACAAACACAAAAGAACGATACTGAACCCATGCCGTTACTCCTGTGTACCTTGTTGGGAAACTGCTGAGTAATCTCAGGCAAGTAAGTGTTTCCCGGGGAATTCTTTCTCAGTGACACTACCACAAAGAGCTGAAAGAGCTGCTGCTGCTGGAGTGTGATTAGGTCCCTCTCCAAGGTACGGTATCCGGGCCTCCTACGCAGCGTGGACTGGACGTAGACCGAGCGCCGAGACCCGCCTGGGAGAAAGGCAACATAACTCATGGTTAACTTCTTTCTAATGGTTAATCACAATTGAACGATAAAAAGTACAGACAAATGGTTTCTGATAGCACTAGACAAAAATCTGACCTTTGCTGCCTTCCTCTTGGTCGCTCTCAGTTCCACTGGTCTCTTCTGCAGATTACAGGAGATGTGTAAGAGGAATAGGAGAGAGGAAAGGATGACTCATTCGGTCAGCACAGGTGTGCGGCTCTATTTAAGCATCCATCTTCATACCCATAAGTTAATTAGTCTGGATGTGGGTGTGTGTGGTACATCAGTGTGGGGGTTGCGTCTGTCTTTCTGAGTGTACATGTGTGGGCGTGCATGTGTGATATATCAGCGTGGAGTGTCTGTGTGCATGTGCGGCACAGCAGAGTGGGGAGCATGGGGAGCGTGGCACAGCAGGGCGGGGAGCGTGGCACAGCAGGGCGGGGAGCGTGGCACAGCAGGGCGGGGAGCGTGG
>JAOVYW010000033.1:804256-815782 GCA_025775045.1 Hiodon tergisus
ATATGTGTGTGTGTGTGTATGTATATATGTGTGTATGTATGTGTATATATATATATATATATATATACACACACACATACATACATATACACATACACATATATATATATATTTCATATTCACACACACACACACACACACACATTTTTGCACTATACTATTACTATAAACCAGCAGGCGCCACAGGACAAACCACATGTGATGTCACTCAGGAAAGAGAGGTCAAAGTCAGCAGATAACAGTGCAACCTGCAGTCCACAGGTCACAGTGCCCAGCCTGCACTCGATCACCTCCTGATGATTTATATGAAACTTAAACCCTAACAGTGCATAAGTGAGTAGAATAATTTTCATAGAATAATGCGGTCATATCTAAATCCTTTTGGTACAGGATGTAGGCGGGAAAATACCTTAGGGATACGAGGGCTGCGTCTCGGGGCGCCGTTTCTCGACCCTGTATGCCCACTCTGTGCACATGTTGGAGTCACCTTAACGTCTTCATAGGGGTTCTCTCTTCTCTCATAGGCTGAGGGATGGCAGGGCAGTGACAAGAGGGGATGATGGGTAACATCACAAACGGAACTGTGTGTGTGTGTGTGTGTGTGTGTGTGATTGTGTGAGAGAGAGAGAGTGGAAGGATAGGAGAGGTTATCCAGGTGTTGAGACTCACAGATGATGTCCTCGTATATGTTGTCTTCAGACTGGGCATGGTATACACCCAAACGTCTTCCTTCATCTCCCAGAGCACCCTGCTGGCCCGTCAGCCTCACAACATCCTCAAACTCATACGACTTCCTGTTCAGTGAAAAGGGAGTGAAGAGGAGGAATACAAAGGACCCTGTTTGTAACTCCGACAAACTGTACATGCCCTTGTTCTGCTCTTGTGCTCTGTTCTGATGCACATGGTAATGTGGACACAGAGGGTCACCATTTTTCTGTGAACGCTAATATGCTAGAAAAAGAAGGGGAGTGGAGGGGAAAATGGGAAGAAAGGATGGAAAACCATTATAAAAGATTTAAAGGACTGGCGAAAAAGTTAGACATAGAACTCAGGGAGTAAATAAGTGTACAGTTGGAGTCTGAGATAGGAACACTAAGAGAAAATGAGTGAGTCAGACGCTTGGATAGACAGTGGAAACAGGGAGGGCCAGTCCAGTGAGATCAGGAGGGCGGAGCCAGAGAAATAAACCGTAGGAGAGGCACTAAAGCACTCGTCATCATCGTCATCTCCATCTTCATCGCAGTCAATCTCACCCGCGTACAGCAGGGTTACAGCAGAGCAGGGGTGGCACTGACATGTGTGTTAGAAATGTGTCTGCGTGTAAAAGCAGCCAAATGTGACCTTTGGACCCCCTGGCTGTAGCAGAAGTAGGCCAGATCCAGACAATGAGGCGCACTGCGGCCAACGGCACGCTGACATCACACCTGGACACGGGCCAAGTGCTCTCGCCCAGTCGATTCTAACAGCGCCTCGCACAAATCTTAAAACCTCTTAACATACCACGCAAAGAGAAACAGGTTTAGCCTCTTCAAAAATGGCAGTTCAAAGATAACCACAAAACTCAACATTAAGTAAACTTAGACGGGGTATAGGTTGCTAACATTTGTATATGGCAAACTGCTTTATTTAAGTATAGCTTTGTTACAAAACAAACATATCGTTAAATCTTATGATCTAAAACAACATGGGGACACTCCCTCCCAATCCCTATTCTGGAATCCCTCACAGTGCTTATTTGTATAGATATATCCTAGTAGAACTATATCATGCAGAACCAAGGAAAAAAACCTTTTTCTTTTGGGCAAACATAACAGTAAATACAAGACAAAACAGACGATGACCAGCGCATAGTTACCGTAACAATGCATCACCACAATACACAACTCCCGCTGAGCCACAACTATGCAACACAATGCGCCGAACAGTCCAATCACAGCATGGTGCATTTATTCCATTATGGCAGCCAGTCAAGCACAAACACTCATACTAAATGCACCAATTCAGTACACTGAAATGCCCGTTTCGTTTCAGACAAAGACCTTCAACCCTAAAACAACCGTTATACATCTTGACCAGCGTAATCATCTGAACTGTAATTGTAACAGAGGTTCAGCTCAGGGATTTGTTGAGGCCTTACCTGTTCCTTTTGTGTCTGGAGAGGCCGTCTCCACGGCTGATTGGACAGGGGGGTGCTGGGTAGTTCGGGGGAGGCCCATTGGTAGAGCTCTTGGCTTCCGATTGGCTTAACAACGGGGTACAGTTCTCCCACTTGGCCCAGTGTCCTGGAGAACTGTCAGCTCCTTGATACTGGAAAGTGCGCTGAGGTTTAGGCGGAGGACAGCTCACCGGGGAGAGTCCGCCGTCATCAAAGTCAGGGACCTGGGGTTCAGTGAGGATGCTCTCTTCTCCCTCCAGCCGGCGCCAGAAGCCCCTAGAGGTATAGAAATTTCCTGGAGGCAGCGCTGCCCCTGGGTATTCCACAGACGCAGGCAGAGAGGGCAAGAAAACCGAATCCATGATTCTAATGTCCACAACTTCTCTGATGTTGTTGTTGGCTTTGCCCGCTGTGGACTTGCTGGGGTCCAGTGTTGGGTCTGCAATAGGGCCTGTGTTTTTTGCATGAGGGATTGGATTTTGGTTTGCCCCTTCATCAAAAACCTTGTGGTTCTGCGGGAAATCAGATTTTCTTCTGATTCCACAGCTTAATAGGTTTTCCCTGAAGTCCAGCCCCAAACTTTTGGCTTTGGCAAGGCTAGCCTTGCTGCGAAGTTCACTGTTTCCATCATCACATGTTCCGTTTCCAAGGACATCCCCCGAGAGAGTTCGAGACACAGCCACCCCTTGAACCCTGACCCTCCCACACTGACCCTCGTCTGGCTGGCTGCGACCTTCCCACTGTGAAATCTTTTGCTTTATACTGACGACTGAACTGGGGTTGAGAGGTTTGCCCGTGGAAGGGGACCGCCATGGGGCGACATCATTTCCCCCTTTTCCTCTGCCTCTGCCTCCTCTTCCTACCCCGAGGGTCAGCATGGCAAGAGGGGTTACAGCCGACTACCCCTCAGTGCACAGACTTCATTTTTAGAAGCATCTGGGTCATGCTACCCCTGCTGGACAGGCAGAGGTGTTGCAGCTCACTGTGTCTTTCTCCACTGGTTTATCCAGGGTGCAGCCTCTCCCGCTAACTTTTCTATTTTTCTTCCATACATTTATCAGTCTTCTCTTCCTCTCACATCCTTTATTATAACAAGGAATCCTATAAAGTAAAGAACATCATGTTATTCAACAAGTTATTCTTTTACAGTCATTACTGCAGTAGGAGCTGACACAGCTAAACTGAGGCACCTGAGAAAGGGTTAAATGGAGGCAAGGACAAAGCACCAGGATCCACACTCAAAAACGAAGGAACAAACTCAAACCCACAGACGTGCAGCAGTGAGGAGGGTGGACGGATGTGAGCAGGAGGAGGAAACTGGACAGGATCGCCTCTCAAGGTCAGCAGCCAAAAATAAAACAGAAAAAAGAGACAGAGGCAGGAACAAGGCGCCTGAGCGCTGTGCACAATGGCTGGAGCCCACCGCCCCTGTGAGCCGTCTGTGCCTGACTCCATCTGGGCTCTCGCTCACTCTCACAATCACCCAAGCGCTTGATCTAAATGAAACCTAATTTGTTTATCGCGTTTACAAAGCTCCTCTTTCACCAGAGATGGTTGAGCGTCCTGCACATAACTCAAAGAGCCACAGACCCTCAACAAGAAAATCTTAAGTATGCCGAGCAGAGACAAAACCACTGTTGAACACTCACAAAGCACAAAAAAATAAAAATCCATCCCAAAAACAGCACATACAATCTGACTCACACAGGGAAGCGTTCCCCTTTCACAAAGCACACACAAGCGCATACTCCTTGTATACAGACTTTGCACATGCCTGCTTGGCAGAATGGTATATACCGTTAAGAAACGTGGGTGTGTGTGTAGCTGGGGTGTGCACGTACCACAGAATGAGCCACCGGACCACGCAGCAGGAGAGACGTGACAATGAGGATAATGCTGTATGCTGCAGGCCAACAGGGGGGAGGGGCTGGGAAATGCATCTGACAGTCACTCGGTCACAGCAGCTGAAGGCATTGGTTTCAGCCTGACCTATGTCAAACATGGGATCCCAGTAGACTACTGCCAGAGCCCCGCCCCAATCAAATGTCACAAGATAATGATTGACCCATCTGCTCACTCCATGTGTAGACATGCCTGTGTCTCAGTGTATTGGAGCGGATGTGTGCAAGTTTTCTATATGACCTGTGTGCATGCATGCGTGTTTCACGACGACGCCATTGTGGATCAGGAGGTAACCGTGTGGATTTCTCTCATGGATATCGCTGATTTATATGGCCAACTTTCCAGCATTACACTAAGAAATATGGTGAAACTATTGATGTTGTATACACAATCACGACTGCTTTGACTGTGGTGGTTTCAACCAACTGGATGTAAAATCGCACAATATCCAAAAATAACTAAACTGATTGACATAAACTATAGTTATATTACTGACTTTACCTTTTCCATCCCCAGAGCGATTTATGCAAGTTAACTAGTAGAGCCACGTCCAACCAACCCATAATTAAATATCTTTATATGTTTCTTTTTTATGAGTCATTATCTGCATCTAACATTTAACTCTACATAACACAGAAGACAGTGGCCACATGGTAAAGACACGGGCGCAATTGTAAATTCTGTCAACGGTTAATGGTTTAGCACCTGCGCAGGGGAGAGTCAGAGTGTCACTGTGTGAGAATATATAAAAAGTGTGTAGGAGTAAATCAGGGTTTGTAGCGGAGTGTGAGGGGGTGGGAGTAGGTGTGCGCGTCTGTTTTTCAGGAAGCCCATTGCCTGTTTCCTGAGTCTCGGGGGGGGGGGGGGGGGAGAAAGAAGAAAAAAAACATCAGCCGACTGTCCACAGCACGGGTTGGGGAAATGCACATATAGTTAGTGAAGGAGAGAGAGAAAGAGAGAGAGAGACATATCCAAGATTTTATTTCACACAATGCTATAGGGGTGATTCATTTGGTTGAATGACCATTGTTCACTACATTATGTTGATTTAACGATGATCTTTATCAAGAGCCTTCTGCGCATTGATTCGGCCAGCAGAGAACTCCGGGGAGACTCTAGATGGCTGGACTCAACTCCTATAAGGATGCAAGACCTCACATTCACACAGCAGTCTTTTAGGGCGGTCAGGTCCAAACAGAATAGACTCTTCTGCAGATCCAGCCATGCTCACACATGTAAAGTTTTCACACAAAGTTAGCTAGACACCAGCAGACAGCCAAACTCATGAATGTGTCCCATCACTCATGGTCCCTGTGGTTTCCTCTGTGTAAACAGTGATTCTCACCGCAGATGGCGGTGTGTCGGCAAGCATCAAAGAGAACCCCAGTAGGTACCCCGCAGCCCTTTCTGCCTGCCCGCATGCTATAATCATCCTTTATGCCCTGCTTGCCGGTGGACTCCTGATGTGCTAAACCCCACACAGTACAGTCAGGCTGAATCCAGACACCGGGCTGCCCCCCCCCCCCAAAAAAAAATCACACCCTATCATCACCTCGATTAAAGCAAACGGCACAAACACCCCTCCCTCGGCAGGTATTACTGCATGACACGGCTCGCTCTGGGTGGGGTAAAAAACGACGTTAGGGAAAGGGAGTGCCTCAGAAATTATGGGAGTTCTCCTGCCCGACCTGCCCCACGTAACCTCCCTGGGAATCCATTTGACCTTTCTCTGATTAGTGCCATCAACAGAATCCTCTGGACAAGTGAGAGAGGTCATGCTAAGCAGTTACTGAGGCAGGATTTAGAGATCAAGTAGTTTCTATCGTCATTGCATTTGACTGGAGTACTCGTTACATTAAATAAAGGTGTGGGGAACCCTTCGTTCCACCAAATCTCTCGCACGGTTAGGCAATATGAACAGAGACTGGAGATTAGTTTAAAAGATCCCATTAAAATTTGCAGGAAGCCACAACTCCCAGTTCTAGAGCCCATACCATCCCCAGTCCTATAGAGCAATGTTAAGGCTGCATAGTTCTCTGTGGAATACAGCTGTCAGTGGGATATACTATTGTGAATAAATAATAAATTGTGAATAAATGTGAAGCTGTTCCACCATTTACTTCTTAAAACCAATGAATTGATTGGAGGCAATGATAATTCTACCATATGTGTATAATTATTACAGTCTGAAAGACATTAGTTTAATTTAACTGCCATTTCAATATAATCCTTTAGAATTGTTTTTCATTCCTATTTTTCAACAATTGTCATATCGCTGTATGCAGTTGAAACCAAAAGCAAACGGCATCCAGCACACAGTATTACATTCTTATCGTCTTATAATCACTAAGAGCTCATATCGTGTGCACTACATTAATTATGAACAACCAACAATAAAATTAGCCATGTTTGCCCGATATATATAGTATCAATATATATATCAAAGGAGTTCTGAAAATAACGGTAAAATTCCTTACAATTGTAAAGAGCACCAACTCATATTAAAGTTTTGAACTGATACTGACAAATAATCTGGAGGAAGAATAATTTAGTAAATGAACATAGCCTGACAAAGATGAGTGGCACAAATTCGATGAGTTATTTAAACTTCGGTTAAAAAAAAAAAAGTTATGGCGAGTTAAACACCCAAGTAATTGTCACAAATGTCAGCCTATAGTCAACTAACTGGTTAAATTCAAGGGATGAACCAACCAATTTAATATGCTAGATTGTTGGGTAACTTGTTGCTACAACGCTAGTTATCCGTCCACCTAACTACATACCATTACTTATGAATAGTCAACTTACCCACATACATGGTGGTCGATGTAAATTGCGGTCGAATAGTATATTTTCCGTTTTGATAGCCTACTGATTCATCGCCGCATTAGCAACTACATTCAGTCGATTTTTTCGCTTTCTTTAGCATAATCAAGTACTGTTAGCGAGTTAGCCGGTGAACTCCAACTACCCACGCTTCTCAGTTTTAGCAATTCATTTCAGTTATTTTCTGCATTACTTGGTGTTTCAAATTGAAGACACACAAATGGGTGGGATTGTTCGCCGGGTTCAATTCCAGTCACGATTCCGTCATAGAAAGTGTTCTCTCTAACTGGAGAATGTTTTTCCCCCCTCTGAACTCAGATTTTTACTTGGGAAACGAAGACGTCACGACACTCAGTTTCTCTCTGGCAGAGATATCTGCATATTAGGGAACGGTAATCTGTAACGGGGAAACCGGAGTAATTTAAAAATGTGAACAAAACATGTCATGTGACGGTAACTAAAACCTAGTTATATTATTTTGATTGTGAAATCGTTCGTATGGGATAATCTGTAATTAACGTTCTACGTATTGTTAATGTATAATGACATATTTAGTGATACACTGCCATTTATTCTTTTCATTTTTATTTATTTGGTGGATGCCCCAAAAATACAATATATATGATTTGTACTATTTAGAGTTAAAATCACATATACAACGTATGTCCTGTGGTGCTAATGTTCATTGGTATCTATTGAGTCATCCAGTAGCCAGGGGAGTTGAGTAGATGTTATTAAAATAACTATGTCCTATCTTGCAATCAATACACCTTGTAGTGTTGCTTGGATAACTTCTGAAATATGGTGTAATTGCTTCTAATTATTATTGTCATTTAATCATACACAGTGGGTATAAGAGGTCACCACCCCCTTTCAGGCTGTAAGGCAACATTTTATTGAACATTTTATTAAATAAAGCCAGAAAAAGTCAAATTTTATGCGTTTTCATTTCAGGCTATCTGGCAACAAAAGGTGACCATTTTGAATGGGGTTGGGGACTTTCTATACCCATTTAAATTTTCAATTTTTCTAGCCTCTTGCTTCTCAAAGCTGGAGGCATATAAAAACAACTTATCTCTGTACTTCTGCATAACAAACTGGTTTAAATATTACTACTATCAAATTTATGGATAGCGTGAATTCATAAAAACAGGGTTTGTTGTTATTGCAATTTTTTAAATCCCTTGTTTAAATCAAGTTATGCTAACCTACTGCAATCAGTATTTCAGTAGTCATGTAAGTTAAACAAAATAGGAAAAACAAATTTGCAGAGCTTATCTTGCACCCATATTTGAATGACCCATGCACATCAAATTTCTCCATACTATGACAGATTTTAGTCAGACAAATGGTCTCATGTGACTTTCTTATGAATGCTGGTCCTTGACCTGAGAAATCAGTATTTATGTGTGCAATATCCAACAGTAAAGCTCATATTCCTAATGTGTTCAGGCAAGTTGCTTCTTCATATCTACTGACTGCAGGTATAATATTCTCGTAGGCTGGGCTGTTGGCTCGACTGACACAAGTAAATACAAAGACAAAAATGGCTTCCTCTTGCCGATACTGAAATGTTAATGAATCAACAAGACTTTATCATCTGTCAAAACCAAATTGTTTTTTATTAAAGGTTGTTAATGATGAGATGATCGCAAAAAAGTACTTTCATTTATTCGAATTAAGTCTCCAATTGAAATTTGCACAGAAATTACCCCTTGGCTGGGCATGATAGTTAGACAGGGTTGTTGGTTTTTACACTTAGGCTATTATATTTAGTGTTGCACAAAACTAATCATTTAGATTATCTGTATAATCTAAACCTAACCTTCCATAGAAATAAACAATGGATATCAATTAACTGCTCTACCCCACAACCACTTGGAGTATATTTCATTATACATATACAGAGACACAGATGAATAGTAAACTGACCTGATGAAAAGACTATGTGCCATTAGAAACTTTAGCAAACGAATACACTATTTGGTAACTGCTGAGTGGTGACATAGTAGTCATTGGCTCAGAATGTGAATTCCTATAAAATGTTCCATTTCGCTAAAAGAAACACTTATGTCCCAGCAGACCTCCAGCTGGTCAGCCCCACCCCTCAGGTGTGGTGGAATATGTATACATTCACTCAGACTTTACGCATTCTTTGATGAGGTTGAGCTCATAGCACAGAGTCTCATAACGGTAAGCCATGCGGATCTGTGCCACGTTGGTCTTGCGGATGTCATTCCCTTCAGGTCCCTCCTTCATGTAGTTGGCTCCCAAAAAGTGAGTCTTCTCCTAAAGAGGATAATGGAGAAAGAATGTCTGCATGTCAGAGTAAGGATATAAAGGATGTATTTCAGCCATACTTCTAGACAAATACATCCCAATCTAACCAAATCAATTAGCCAGAGCCGCAAGTAACCCTCCCTCCTGTCAAGTGCAGTCAAATCCAATAAAACCCAAAGCAGTCTTTTCCCTGAGTTCCTCTGCCTGGGTTCTGTACCTCATTGGAAAGGGAACTTTGCAGAACACTGTTCTTTGAGATCTCACACATGTCACAGGTACTGAGCTTGAACACCTGGGCTGCGATGGCATACTCCTCCATCAGGGGCTCCTGAAAGCACAAAAACATATACACAGAGATTAGCACCGTTCGTGCAAAAGCACACCCATGCGTATCAATGGTTCGGCCCCACCTTTGTGTAGTGGAATTGCATTGGGTCATCTGTGGACAGAGAGACCACCAGACCCTTCTTATGGAACTCCAGGAGAGGATTCTTGGCATACTCCAGGAACAGGCTGTTGTTGCTGAGTGGAGACATGGCAATGGGAATCTGGGCCAGGAAATACAGGTACTGCAGGACAGGACTCTGTGGGGTAGAAGTTGAAACACATTTGTGTGTGGTGGACAGGAAGGCTTGCTATTCAAGTAGCAGAGAAACAACTATTCGCACACACCCCAATAGGTCCAATTGTTCAGAAAAAGGATGTGTATGTTTCGGTGTGTTCCAGAACTGGTGATGTGCATTTAAGGTATGCTGAGGGTCAGGTCTACTGACCTTCTTGAGATTAAGTCCATGAGAGATATTGTCCGCAGTCATAAAAGCTGCCAGCAGGTGAGTGACAGCTCCTGCCTCTCCGCAGTGAGGTCTGAACTGGAATGTGTTCATTCCCCTTTGCCTGGAAGGGAAAAAATAAAATAAAAATCAAGCAGACGCATTGCAATGACGTACATGCACAAATATATAAAACAATCACTCACAAACAAACCATAACCACAGACCCTCATGCTACATTCCTATCATACATGTAAATTTATACTCATCCACAATACTATTTAAAAAAAAAAAAACTTTACAACTATGATTTACCACAATTAGGGGATTGGGAACTAAAACCCATCACATTGGATTATAAACCTTGTCCAAATGAAGAGATACTCACTTGCGCAGCTGATTAAGCACTGCAATGTTGGCATACATGTAGTAGATGTAATAAGTGTAGGACGGGTTCTTGACAATGTCCCACATCTCTGGCTTGGGGCTCTTGGTGGAAAACATGTGACCACTGTGCTTAGACTCGTCATCCACACTGTCAAACCCAGTCACCTACAGGGGGAGGAAATGAAGGAGAAAGATGGAGGATGGGAACAGTGTTGTATTATTTGACTAATATTATAGGATACTATTCTATGACGGAAGCTCTTCTTAGCCTCTTCTCCCGCCACTGTCCCCTCGCTCACATGTTTGAGGAAGATGCTGAGTTCAGGGTATTTCTGGGGCTCGATTGTAGCTTGGAAGACAGGGAGGAAGATATTCTCTAGCATCTTCGCAAAGTTCGGCACAAAGTTCCTGCCTCTGAAGATGTCACTGGGGAAAAAGGAAAAAGGCTACTAAAAATGACTGTTTCCTGGGAATATTAAGGATGAGAAAAATTGGAAAGAGTAAAATTTCCAGAGACTTCCTCACTCACAGGACAGGTGCCAGACACACACACACACACACACTAAGTGAACATACTAAATTCTGGGAATTTGAATCATCCACTTGAGGTTGGGAGAGTAAACGCGGTGCTTATTGAACCAGCCTGACAGCTTTGTCCACTCAGCGGGGTTGCAACCATAGATGGACAGGCGGGGCTCGGCATACTGGTACTTAGCATCCTCAAGGTCACTGGCTACTTCCTGATTGGGTCAAAATTCTGGGGTTAATTTCTCTCCCCCAGATGTAAAAATATAATGATATAAATAGACATGCTGTAGTGTACTCAAACCTTTATGATGGTGGCAAAGTATTCCCCTTGAATATGGTTCTCTGTCTTTAGGTAGAGGTCACGCAGCTCACTGGCACCCACAGGGTTGTATTTTGCATTGAACTTGTCAAAACGTTGAAAGGTTTGTCTGCCCTGAAGAAGAGAATATTAAGTGAAATTTAGGATTTGTAGGTTAATGTATTTTTTATGTATATATTCCATATTTATATACAGTGGGGAGAACGAGTATTTGATACACTGCCGATTTTGCAGGTTTTCCCACTTACAAAGCATGTAGAGGTCTGTAATTTTTAATCATAAGTACACTTCAACTGTGAGAGACGGAATCTAAAACAAAAATCCAGAAAATCACATTGTGTGATTTTTAAATAATTAAT
>JAOVYW010000033.1:815882-840466 GCA_025775045.1 Hiodon tergisus
ATATAATTAGGTAACATGCTTATGTACCATGCTAGTTAACGTCAAAAGAAGACACTTTTATACTTAGGCCAGTATTTTAACGGTTTTAACATCCCAGACTTTTGACTGACTTGGGTCATACGGACTTTTGTAGAACATAGTGAAATATAAAGTGTTTATAGAAAGGTTAATACGATTTAAAAGCGCAGATAATAATGAAAACATAGTTTGAAGCATGTTTTCTCAAACCTTTGACTGGTACTGTATGTATTTCAATCTTTTCAATCAATTTTTTTTTTAATAAAGGAGTTCATTTCTACTTGCAGTGAATAGGTAATTTATAGAAGCTTCATTAATTCCTCTGACCTAGGGTAATTCACTTTTTGTGATTATGGATTTTAATAGCTTTCACTTGCATTTACTGATGTGTTATAAATAGGATTATACGGATTTTCTACCGTAAGTAGACTATGCATGCTTAAGAACATCCTTAAGAATATTTATTTACATAAATATGATAAGAAATAAACTGCGCCGCCTCGTTATCAGTCTCAAATCTGACTATTTTGGAGTTTAAGGGCGGGCCATATAAACAGGGAGTTGAGGGTATTCTCACATATTCAGCTTCGGAGTGCCAACCGAGTTGGTATCAGAATACTCGGGACCAAGTATCAATAGGAAAAGGGTGACGAGCTCGGACGGGAAAATTCTAAAGACAAGGTAAGCGTTACATTACATGTTTTAAATTAGTATTCATGTTTGACGTCATCCAAAGTTTATAAAACACGATAAAGTTAGTAAAGATAGTAATGCATATTCAAATTAGAATGGGAGTTTAATTTTAACTGTCACATAAAGCGAGTATAACAAAAATAAATAAGTCAATTATAATATTCAAACTATGGCGCAAAGTGCCTTCGGTTGGTTTGGCCGTTTTGTTGTCATGTCCAAAATTGCGCATTTTCTTTAAAGCTACGTACAAAGACTGGGGAACGTTTCAATCATTAAATTTGCAAACATCATTATGTAGAGTGCGATTTTGGGGGATTGAGTTTGAAAGCAGCCTTATATATATGTATGAATGTATGTATGTATGTGTGTGTAAAGCTAAGGAGATGAGGGAGGGCTGATAAGACTAATTACACTAAACTGTAATGAGTCTCATTTCTACTGTCTTAGACATTTCCTTTCGGAAACATTGTAGCAGATAAGCCTCAGAGATTGCTCCTATAAACTAAACAAACCATTAGAACATCCTGGGGCTTCTCTTTTAGGAATTCAAGTGGAAGTTCTGTGTAAGGTTGCTTTGCTGATTTTTACTTTAATTTATTATCCATAATTTGGTTCATAGCCTCTGTGAAAGCCTGTTATTGATTCTGGTTTTTGATAAAAGAGAATATCTTTTGGTGGGCAAACAACACAGCATTTTAACACATCTTTTTTTTACCAGGTGAGACATCCAGGTCATAGTGAGGATGTGAAGTGATCTGCTTTTAGTTTTAGACGGAACCTTGTCAATAGAATTACTGCAACCTACATTCCTTTTTCCCCCCTCTTTTGACAGCATTGGTGACCCACAAGCTAATTCAAAGATGGAGCTGAAGGTGTCTGTGAATGGTGTACAACGGGTTGTCTGTGGGGTCACAGATAAAACCACATGTCAGGAGGTTGTCATTGCTTTGGCACAAGCCTTAGGTAATTTATCATTGATAAGGTCAAAATCTTCACAATCATACTACTTCTAAGGCTCTCCAACTGGGTTTTCTTTAAAAAGCATTTCATTATTTGTTACCTTTGCTGTGCTTAGGTCGCACAGGCCGCTACACGCTGAAGGAGAAATTCAAGGAGTACGAACGTAACGTGAACCCAGGCGAGCGTCTGCTGGAGTCCCTGGCCAAGTATGGCCAACAAGCCAGAGAAGTCCAGCTCACTCTGCAGCACAAAGGTCCCTCCTTTGCAGGTGGAGGAGTGGAAGGGCTGAACAGAGGTAGCCACCAGGCTAGCGCAATGCTGAGAAGGAAGGATGCAAGTGGCAGAGGACGAATTGGAGGAAGCAACCCACAGCTGCACCGTCAGAGCCTACCCCCCTTGTCCCATCTGTGCCTAACCGTGGAACTCCCCCAGACAGCAGAGGCTAAGAAAATCCAACGAAAGTCCCTTACACTGGTGGAGGAGGCCAGGGGTTGGTTGGACAGTCTGAGCAGGAGTGGAAGGTATCAGTGGGGACGGGAGAAGTGTAAAAGCAAGGATAGTGAACAGACAGAGGTTTGTAACTCACCAACCATTTACCCAAGTGCTTCCATAGACTGCTCCTCTCAAGGGGGATCAGTGGCAACAAGGATTCATAAAAAGACTACAGTCGATGCACGGCAACAAAGAACAAGCTGGTTAGGTGACTTTGGAAATGGAAGTAGTGAGGATTGGAAAGTTGGTGATGAAAAGGTGGACCAAAACAAAAACATGAAAGAGGCAAATGTGACTAAGGATAAGGCTGGAGAACAGGAGAATCCAAAGACGGCAAGCCCGATGGAATCCAAGGGGGACAATGGAGAACTCCATGCATTACTGATTTGGCAACAGGCAAAACTAAATGAGCTCCAGTTACAAGTACTCTCCACCGACAGCCTGATCCAGGAGCTGGAGGAAAGGCAGATAGCACACCAGAATCAGGAAGCCCAGGAGGGACTAACTGAAGACGATGAAGAGCAGCTAAAGTATTGGGAGAATGAACTAAAGGCAGAGGAGGTCTATGAGAGATACCTACAAGAGCAGTTTCTGGAGATGAAGGAAAAGGCTGCAGAGTGCAAAGTCAAATTGGAGGAGTACAAATGTAAGCTACAAGGGCTGGACCCTGCCAGGAGTATCAAAACCCTCCCTGAAGTAGATTTGCAGCTGGGTGAAATCCACGATTCCTCACACAGAGCCACCGGTCCCACTGCTCCAAACGGATTAAAGCCACAACCTGATTCTCTGTGTGAACATTTTGAAAACAACTGCTGGCAAGACGAAGAGCTCCCACAGCCAACACCAACCAGTTGTAACAGGGCTAAAGGTAATGTGCGCAGAGTCTCCATAATGGACTCCCGTCTCCCATATGTGCAAGTTCCTCTGCACCAGATGGATGAGCCTCAGTTTGGCGGTCCACACCAGCTCAGGGAATGTTGGATACGCTGGTCTCAAGTCCAACCAGAAGTAATACCACATTTGGGCAGCACAAGGATTTAAATCTCCCATTATTATCAATCTGCTTGTGCCTGGAGAAAATAACATTAATATATAGTATAACCATTCATCAAATTAAAAACCTTTATCCTGTGTGGTATGCCACTAAAACTAAAAAGTCATCGTTTAAGTGAAAGGCCGTATTTAAACTGGTAAGCCTGCCTAATTTTTTTTTTTTTTGCAGTGTAAAAGCATAGTGGCACTGATATTATAAAGTTATTGAAAATTAACTGTTTGTGAATTGTCAACACATATAAGGGGGGTTGGGGGTGTTGCAGTTAGTGATTTTTTACTCCAGAATTGCCTAAATTTGATTAGTTGTTTAACTGAGTAGTCTACATCAGACTTCTGAATTTATTCTTTGTGTTGCAATTTATGCCTTTTAATTATTTTTGTCGGTCACTAAAATTACTTTATTTGTACTTAAGATGTATCAAACTTAAAGTTATGTTATGCATAACGAATACTAAAAAGAGGCACGAATACTAACCAGAATTTATATAAACAGCAGGAGAATCACAATTTTCTTAAAACGTTTATTCAATCGTTTCATTCAAGACCATTAACAAAAGTACATGGTAGGACCTCTGTATGTGGTTTAACAGGAACCCAGTGATTTAATTTGAACAGTAATTACCATGTTTGCAGAGGCCCAACAGACAGCCCCACCAATGCCTGTGCTCCACACTAATTGAAATCCTGATCCTTGTAATTTTGCACTTAAATAGTTAATGTTTTTTTTTTTTTTTATACCTTTTGCTCTTAATTTAAGCAAGTTAACTTTGTTTATTGTTCAAATGGAATATTCGACTAAGAAAAAAAGCACACATTACATACAGTATATTTCAACCCATAAGTACTGGGATGCAAACTGCATTATTTCTACCAAAAAAAGCCATCCTAAGATTGTTTTATTTTTATATTCTGGTGGCTGACTGGGGAAAGAAGGTATATTACTTTTTTCCAATGGATTTAGGCACCATATTTATTTCATTCATTAGCAGAAATTTACTTCGATGAAATAAAAAAAGCTCAAATGTGCAAAGAAAAAATGAAAAGTATATTGTATAAAAGCACAAGAACTGCCGGCTACAAGACACCATTAGAAATTCTGCACCTATGGTAGAGAAAATTGCTCCACCCCCCAAAAAAGTATATTTTTTAAACAGTGCCCTGTCATTTGACAGAACGGGGGAAAAGAACCCAGTCAAGGAGGTATTGTATTACCACATATGCCTGAAGACTTTGTAACACAGTACTTTCACGCCAGGTTGCAGATACAGGTTTTTAAACTGCTCTGAAAACTGAGCAGAAGTTCCTTGTGTATGCAAGCCATTTATTTTACAGTTAAACAAATCAGTGTTTCAGAGACGTCACAGTCCATTTTGTTTTATTAGTTACTTAAACACCCAGTACACTTTTTTTTTTTTTTTAAAAGCATGAAAAAGAATCCTCAAGTTTAGAAAGCCAAAGATGACTTCTAGAATATGCAACAGTGAAACATATAGGTGCAGAATTCCAGGCTCTTGCTCACCATTTCAGTTTCAGACAAGCTGGGGACTAGAGAGGTTGCCATACAGTGATCGCTCTAGTTCTGAGTTACACGGAAGCCTCCAAAACTCGCCACACCATTTCTGACGTTTCTAAAACATCTTTTTCCATAAACACTCACACACAAACACACAGGCAGAACAGATTGCCCCATATATCCTGTAGTGCTGAGCTTGGTGGCTATCCAGGAAGCCACACACACACAAAAAGCAGAGGAATTGAATAAGTGGGTTCTGTTTGGAAGGGGCTGGGCAGAGAAGGGGTTATGCATGCAAATATCCAAGCATCCATGTGTGTAACCGAGAAGCTTCCTTATGTCTATTCCCAGGATTGTACTCCATTTCATTGGGGGACTAGGGGAGGGTTGGGTGCTCTGCAGTTGTGCCTCCCCCTCCTCAGTCGATGACACCAGCCTGACGAGTTTTCCTTTCCACATTAAAGCCCTAGCAGAGAGAAAAGGTTCCAATGATTACAAGTTCTGACAACTATGATGAGCATGAAACACTAAGCAAAGTCACACAATCAAATATTGGGGATTACTGATAATGTTTAAATATAACCAGACCATTTGCTATTACAAAGGAAGCCATGAGAACCTTTGAGTTATCAGGACCACGAGGCTGCCGGACGATGACCAGGCGGGGAGCACTGGCATCGTCAAGCGTGATGCTCTTCAGGCGGTTCACGAGCCGGTCCGGTCGGGGCGTTGTCACTGGTTTCGGCCCTTCGCTGTAGGAGAGAGACGAGACAAATATCTAGTTTGACATACAGTCCATCAGCAGCACAAGAGAAACATGTCCAAGTATGACGTGCCAATGGAGGCGTCTTGATTGGATTTGAGAAACGCTCACCTGACTCTGCGCACGTGGCAGGCACTGCATTTCCCAGTCCGCTGGTTGAGTATGACTGAGAACTCTACCTCATCCCCGGCCTGCAGCTCCAGTCCGTCTTGCACCTCCTTTACGTGGAAGAACAGCTTCTTACCTTCTCCAACTTCGTATGTGATGAAACCAAACTGGGAGGGCAGGAACAAAAATCAAGACAATTTCACACACACCTAACAAACTATATAATTAAATAAGACCACAGCCAAAACAAGCTCAGTTGTAATTATTGTAATAAATTTCACAATATAAGCCGTCTATGGCTGTAAAACCCACTTGAAAAAAATACTGTTGTTAATTACCAACTTCAAGTTAAGTGACATGAGGGTTCTTCATTAATAGCATTGAAACTACAACAGAATTCTACCCCCACAATCGGTAACTACACTAATTGCCCCATGATTAAAGGCTCTCAACAGTGTAAAGGATCCCCATTCACAGCTTGATTTGTCGACTGGGTCATAGCAAAGATCATGCATGACCTTTAACAGAATAGAACTGACAAATAAATAAATGGCCCATGTAGCCATGTATTTAAAAATCACAAGGCAGATGAAGAGCAGTGATAACTGCAATGCCGCCGGTTTTACCAAGTCAATTTAAGGAGTACCTGGTCCTTGACGCACTCAACAAGAGCCCGGCGCTGAGGAACAATGTTGCAGGCCATCTTCTGTCCCGTTTGTACCACAGTACACATCTGGAACTTCACCACCTCCCCTTTCTGAAGGCAGTCCACCTTGTTGGCCATGCCCACGATGCCGAATGGAAAGCTCTGGCCCTTTAGACTCCCTGTGGGAGGTTAAGAGGAAAGAGTGCAAAACCTTATATTAAATACTCTCATACACGCAACCCTCTCCCCATCTCTCTTTGTAAAAAGTATCTTTTAAACAACCATCTATTTGTACAAAGGCTGTGTAAGTCGCTTTGGATAAAAGCAACTAAATCGTCCTATGCAGAACACACCCACAAACGGTTACTCACCCTCTTCAGTGACTTCAATGAGGCCTTGGTACTCCGTCTGCGAGGGATCCACACTGCGCAGAGGGCGCAAAACCTTGCCCAGAAACACTGTGGTGCCAACATCTTCCCCTACACCGTTCACTGCCCAAAAAAAAACATTAAAAGATGAAGGAATCGCCACCTAGGGATGAGGAAGGGCAAACTGGGACAAAACAAACAAGCTACTCCCTTAAAAAGGGGAGCTAGACATCTCTGCGGTTCTTACCAGCTGGCACCTTAGTGACTTTCTCTGCACTGATTTTGTTTCCTTTGCCCTTAGACAAGGTGTACTCCACGGTGTCTCCCAGCTCCAGATTCTCAACGTCTCCACACATCTCACTGTTGGTACAAACACATAGCTAGTACAAACACAAGGATCACAGTTTGCATGGTGTCACTCACTGTTAGATGCCTCCGTCAAAGACTGCAGACAAAAACTGACAATGGTTTACAAGGAAAACTTGATGCTAACAGTGCAGAATTGCTGAATGTTGAATGCACAATAGGCCTGTCCAACAGCCTCCACTGCATTTAAAATAAAGTAATTCAATGTAGTTATCCTTTTAGGTTCCACAACTGGATTTTAAAAAGAATAAAGGGCATCTTAAAGGCTATTTCACACTTAGCCACATTGCGGTGCACAAGTGCCAATCAGAGTCTGGGTTCAGGAAGGTCATAGGTAGTATGACGGGTCCATAGAAAAGTTAATGGATAGAATTACTGAAACTTTTCCAAACAAACAGTTTGTATTTTCTTAACTAATAAGGACATGCTGGGGTTGATTTTAAAGTTCTCTTCCTGGCATAATTCAGCTAGATTATCAACAAACAGTTTCTTTTACCATCATTTAGATCTGGAATGTGCCTGAACACCGCATTGGGTTATTTCAAGCTGTTGGCACAAAATTTCAACCATATCAATACACAGATGAACCAAAGATGGACAAATAATTTGATATAAAAACGAGGGTTGTCAGGAACTCCTAGTAGGATATCATTTCCAGTCAACAGGGCTCTACCTATAGTGGAAGAAGATCTCCTGGTCGTGATTGGCAGTCTCAATGAAGCCAAAGTGGTCTTTGAGTGTGGCAATGAATCCCAGCAGCCGCTTGTTACTGACGGTACGGTTGAGGATCTTGATGGAGACGGCACTCTGCAGACCTGTCCTCTTCACTTCACTGATGGAGAACTCCACCTGAGGAGGGACGGAGCAGGCTCACTCTTCACTAGAGCAGGACAAAAGGACTCTCGTTCCGGATACTGGGATGCAGAGACAACCGCCGTTTAATGACGCCCTTCAGATGGCTGATGATCACGCTATTGTACGCGAACTGTGCTGTAGAACATCAATGTCAGCTCTACATACCATTCTCTAACATCAAGTGATTCACATTTTAATCCATCTTAGTTAAATAAGGAAATGCAAGTTTCACAAGTCTGTGAAATGGAGAGAAAAAAACGGGAACTTCGAAATATGTAATTAGAGAGAAAAAATTGATTAGATGAAGTTTTGGCTTTGTTAGCATGCCTTTTAGTAGCAATTTACCACAGCATATGAAATTTTAATTTTGTTTTAAAAAGGTCATGCTGTTTGGTGTAAAATTAAATAAATGCATTGATATCCTTTAACTTCCAAAAGGGATATTTTTTCATGTGGAACCAATGCATACGAAAATGTTATTTTTCATTTCATTTTACAAATGCACACCAGACTTTGAAACCCGTGGTTTAATTATGATCAGCACCTTATCTCCCATCTGAGGATGACCACCACCCTCCAGGTCCTTGATGTGGTACACCACAGTCAGCTTCACCCCGCAGTCTTCATAGGCAATCACTCCCTCTTCCGTATCCTAGGACCGGGGGAATTAAAGGCACATCAGGATTGAACCAAGGCCACAAACTAAGGAAATTAAGTTACATTTTCAAGAACACCTTGGAGAGAGGACTGGTGCTTGTTCAAGACACTCAGCTGCAGTAGCATCAGCGTAAGCAACATCTCTATTCAAAGCATTATTCTGGGGGAATTAGGCGGCCATGTCTGGGACTAGTCACACTAAAACGGTTAAATCAAACGGGCCATTACACCTCCTTCTCAAAGTAATTTAAGATGGAAAACGATTGATGGACAGCCGGTATATATTAGCATTAGTATCAACATCCCCTAGTAGTAGCGCCACCATTATTAAGGATTTTGGCATTGGCATAAGCAATACCCACTTTTTCAGGAAGTATGATGCTTTCAGAGTTAGGATTACCATTGTCTACATTAAGTTTTCAATAAAACCATGCTGAGCCAAGATGTCTCCCGTGAACAGCATTCACATCGTGAATAAGGCTTATGCACAGACTTACACTCACCTTGACCACTTTACTCTTTAAAAAGGGAAAGTATGTTAAGTCAGACATTTTCGCATCCACAAAACAGTCATTCGATAAGATTTGTAACAAAGTTAGTGAGTTTAAGATGCCAGCAGACATTGAGAATCAACTAACCCATGTGTATGTTACCTACATCTACTTTATACACACACTCAGTTTCTCACAATTATGGTCTATGCAGAAAATAGATCATATATGCATACACTGTATATAACAGTCTGAAAGTGTCTATTAGTTTAGTTACCATGGTTTTCAAAGGGGTCATTAAAACATTCCTCTGGAACTTTCTTTAAATGGCCAATTATTTCACACTAGCCTCTATGTGAATTGTACCATCGTAAATAAAGGAAAAGCTGACAGCACAGAAAACAGGATCCTACCTTATCTTTTTTCTAATGAAGACAAGGAGCATAAGGGGAAGAGAGGAAAGGAGAGAGCATAAAGGAGTATTAGAACTAAGGTGAAAGGGGCTCAAATTAGCTTTTCCCCTGCAGGATATTTTTGCAAACCAGGGAATGACACTAGATAACAATATTGTTTATAGATGCTTCTAAGATTCATTCAAATTCTAATAAAAATGTGCTCCTCCTTAGAGATTAGAGCATTTCCTACTCTTGACCAGTCGGAACTACAGTGGCAAGGAATGCGTAGTGATTTGTAAAGTGTGAATTAGGTTGTATGAGGAGTTGAGGGAACTATCCTTGAAATTACCCTAAATTTGGAATTCACAATCACATCCAATTTTCACCCCAACTCGGAATTAAGCACGGCTCACTGGCACTGGAATTAGGAGTATCCGCAAGGGACGGTGAGAGCGCAGTGGATTCTGCCAATCAAATTTAACACTGCAGGGCACACAGCTCATTACAGGGGATTTAAATTCACCCACTTAGAGGCTAGCGAAGTAAATCCACGGTGAGCACTAACATTGTAATGAGAAATGACAAGCTTTTATTCTTGGGGAGAGTACCTTTTGGGGCACCTAAAGGCACATAACCGAGGGAGCACCTAACAAATCAATTCTCCAGAGAACGCTGAAGGACATTTTGTAGTGCTTTTTCCAACGTGTGTATATAGGACGTGTTTTTCAGAAAA
The DNA here is from genome assembly GCA_025775045.1 of Hiodon tergisus. Classification (NCBI taxonomy): domain Eukaryota; kingdom Metazoa; phylum Chordata; class Actinopteri; order Hiodontiformes; family Hiodontidae; genus Hiodon; species Hiodon tergisus. The sequence goes on from JAOVYW010000033.1 coordinate 825,994, forward strand.
GACCATTGTGCTCATCAATTCCTAATAAATGATGCTCTACTGGTAAAAACTAATTCCATTAACTCCGATTCGTTAATGAGCGGGACAGCCGTACCAGTATTGCCCTTTCGGATAAAGGAACTCCATTTCAAAGGAACAAATTTAATCCTCTACACTACTACAAAATAAGGCCTAGTAATCTTCAATATCGGGCCTCTACGTCTATGAAGATGAGTGCTGAATTGCAGAGGACAGAAAACTGGAGGCGAGGGAAGAAGAAGATCGCGTTAATCGCAGCTATTGCATCAGAGAATTTCAGATGAAAAGGGAACAATGCAACAGAACTCAGTGGCAGCTCAACAGGCTTCTAAACCACTGGGCTACGAGCTGCGTTACCTTCTCTTTGCTCTTGCTAGGACTAGCATTCTTGCCGGTGGAAGGAGCAGCGGCCTCCTTCTCCACTAGTCCGACGAACCGCTGCTCTGACTGGGTATGGAAAGACACCGTGCCCTTCGGCAGCTTCTTGATCCGCACTGCATGGTTCCTCTGTGCCGACAGCATGTCCTGCGCGGCGTGGAAGGTGCAACCACAAGCTTTAGATACGCTGACCGTTTAAAATGTCAATCAGACTCCGGCTTTTATTTCTATAGGGAGCAATATGCTAAAATTGGGGTTCTCTATGACAAGGGAGGCACAATGTTGCCACTGATATTTTCATGACTTAATTTGCAAATACAAATGTAAACCTTTTCTGGCGAATACAATTTTGACATTAAATAGGTCCATTTCGTGGACACCTTAAAAAATAAAATGTAAAAGCACCATCGTTCTGCTCTGGGTAAAATAAATATTGGCGATATGGATTTATCAACGTATCATTAGAAGTACACAAATTTTATATGATGTTTTCTAATAAATTTGTTGACATTTTTAAATGAGTAACACCGCAGTAACTTCGCCAGAGGTTTCAAATAGTAATCACTGCTTTAATGCTCACTCACAGGCACAACGGTGAACTCCACTTCATCAGAAATGTGCAGCTGGCTCTCTTCCAGGATCTCACTGAAGTGAAAGAACATCCGGGCATCTCGGTCCACGCACTTTATAAAGCCAAAGCCATCCCGCATAGCAGCTATCACCCCCTACAGGCACAGAAGGGAAACACATGAGGAACTTCACTAGCCAGAAACGTTTACTTAGTCACCAAGATCAAGATTTGAACCGCAGGCACAACAGAGCGTTGGAAGATACTGTTCCCATCACAGCCCTCACCATCTCACGGGTCTCCTTGGTGTAGAGGAAAGTGTCTGGGAGGATGTCAATGTTAGTGGCCCGCTCCAGCTTGTCTCTGCGGTCCGTGGAGATGTTGAACTGCACGTGATCTCCTTCCAACAGTGTCACTTTCGACTTGGTGTCCTTCTCCCCAAACAGCAAGTCCTTCTCTGTGAAGTTGATCCTGGCACAGATGCGTCCTGGCAATGGGTCGTTCTGTATTGGGCAGGAAAAGAAAATTGTCAGACACCCTTGGGTCTCCCCACATGCTGGGTCATTAGGACGCTCAAAAGTTAACTTTTGACAGACACGGCAATAAAAACGAAGAGACTTTCAAAGAATGTCTAATAATTAGACTGCATCTCAGATGGTGAAATTCAGAGCAATTGAACAGATTTTATTGTCAGTGTGTACGTATAGCAGTCTTTCGCAGACCAAATTATATTTTAACTGATCCATCCCTAAATGACTGACTTTCAACGGTATATAAAACAATTTAATGACCTTGATAAAACGCAGCCAGTTCTTTCATACTAGCTCAAATTCTACCTATAAAAAGTAGAGTATTTTGCGACTGATACTGGTTGAGCAGAAACAAGTCAGCAGATTGGAGTAGTGAAAGACAAAGCATAAGGAAAGTAAGTTTCTGCCAAGTCAATCTGAAACATCAGACAAAAAAAAATAAAAAAGGAAAACCACTTCATTCGGTTTTTCCTACATTCATGACTAAACCAGAATGCATACCTGATTCTTGCTAGGGACCTTGGGGATTACTTTGATTACAGTGCCTTCAAACTGCTCGATGCTTATGTCCTCAAAGATTACCGTCCCTTGGGGTAATAGGCGCACTTCCGTTGCCACTTCCTTACCCTAGAGGGAAAAATAAATAAATAAAACAGATGTCATCTGATGACTCCTAACTCAAACCCGGTAGGTATACACAAAGTCCCGTGAATCTCCTGCCCTATCAAAACAGCCAACAGGAGGGCTGGGAGCAGGCACAGAAAACACTGTAAACGAGCAGAAATAGTCCAGTATACTACACAACTATCATTATCCTACAGCATAACGCAGAAAAGTTGCCATCTTTTTAATATTCTAAACTCCAATCACACGCCCAGCTCAAACACTAGGATTCAGGGGGAGTCGTTTTGTATATGAAGTGTTAATATCTGAAAGAAAATCGAAGTAAAAACCTACATTTTTACAACCATTAGAGGGGATCTGAACTGGTTTAAGCTAAAGAATGAAAAGTTTAGGGATTCTCATTTCTCCCATAAATACCCTTTACTTGGTGAATCTTACGTTTCGTTCCTTGATGGTGAACTCCACATCATCCCCAGCCTGCAGTGCTTCTAGGTCACCCTTGAACTCACTGTAGTGGAAGAAGATCTCCTTCACCACGTCACCTCTTTCGATAAACCCAAAGGCCTCCTTAAAGACAGAAATGGCATGGTCAGAAATACAGCACACATTTTGCTAGCTAGCCAAGATGGGTTGCGGATAGATATCATTGACAACGAGCAGCTATATTGGGGAATATACTGGGAGAATGCTTTTCAAGCAGGACCAAAACCATTGGTTTTATAAAATGAAATTTTAAAGCCAAGTGGGAGCATCTTACCTTGGTGGCACAAACAACACCCTGGCATCTTGTCTGTTTCTTCTTCACCAGAACAATGTTGTGGGCGCTCACTGCACCCGTGCTGAAGCAAAACACAATAGCCAAGATTAAGTGCCAGAAACCCATACACGATTAAACTCGTGCCAGAATATTCGGAGGCGTTCATATATGGTGAATGCATTTAAGAGAAGACACTCACTGCTTGTTGGTCTCCATGAAAAAGCTGACTTTGTCCCCCGTGTCCAAGTGCAGGTTTCCCTCCACGTCATCAGGTGTGTATGTCAGGTAGAAAACTTCCTGCTCGGGAGAAAGGATCTATTGAAACATCAACCCCAGTGTCATAAGGGCCAACCTCACAACCATAACTTGAATCATATAGCTGAACTTCAAAGCGGTCCTCCAAAAACTAAGCCCTGCCTTTCAACTTAACCTTACCCCATTTCGCTCATAGCACACGCTGCCTGTAGGCACCTGTCCTGATGCAGACTTGCCGTCTAGATGAGTAGGGACAGCAGACACAACCTGCAGCACAGCAATCCACCATAAAGGCAGACATGGTTAGGAGATCTAATTAAGGAAGGAGGAAACGGAGCATATGCACTGATCTGAGTGACTGATTTTAACTCTTCTTTAACTCTTCTTCACAAACTGTTACACTGACTTCTGACAGAAATTACCAATGCAATTTTGACATGCAACTCGGCAATCGATATTTAACCATTACTTCCAAACATCTGCTAGCCTTTCTAAACATCAATGACACACAGTACATCAAGACAAGGACAATATAAATCAAGCCCACTGTAAACCTAGACAATCCTGGCTCTCATAATATCAGGCATGCCAGGCATTAAAGTGAACAACTGCATACTAAAAATAAAGTCTCATTCTTGGAAACTAATTTCTGGCTTAAAATGAGCTTGACAAAAAAAAAATGAAATAAAAACCCACCACCACCCGTGAGCAATACACAACACAATGACGAGACAGTGACAGAAATAAGTGAAATGGTGTTCCTTAACTGGATGAATAAAACCATGCAGCACAGTAAAGGGAGAGGCGTGCGAGTCAGGCCCCACCTGCCCCGATATACGCTCCTCTGGCAGAGCCTCAGGTTTAATCTTCACCAGCTTCACTGCAATGGGTTTGCCAGTGCGCCGGTCAGAAGACACCTCAAACTCCACATCATCTACGAGAGACAGAGGGGGGACAGAGCAGCAGAATGAGGCACCACCTCCACCCGACCCCCACACACCAGGGCCAGGTGGGCCACCGACACGTCCCATTCTGTCGTGGTGGTTAACATACACCTTTACACTCTCTCCCCCCTAGCCAACCTGGAGGCCCCGCTCTCACCTCCCAGCTTCAGCTCCTGCAGGTTGCCGTTGTACTGGGAACAGTGGAAGAAAAGCCTGGCCTGACGCTCTGAGCACTGGATGAAGCCGTAGGACGTCAGCAGCTTCTCTACCACACCCGTCTCCCTCAGCCCGCCTCCAGCACCGTTGGCAAAGGCAGAGTGCCCGTTGTTGTGAAGCAGGCCAGGATCAAAACTCATCTGGACAGTCAGTTGGAGGGGGGGGGGGGGGGGGAGATACAGGCACAATATTATTATTAATCACTTAGGTCATTGGTAAGGAGTCACTCAAAACATTCAACCGTCAGTAAAACTTATGCTTGGAATTAGGAAAAACTCAAAGCCAAAGTTTATTTATCACACTCATACTGGTAGTTTTAGTAACCATAATGTAGTTCTAAAACCATTCGATGTGAGGTTTAATGGACTGTACAAATATTAAGATGAAATAAGACTATACCGGTAGGGATGCAAATAAATTAAGACATGCATTTAGTTTAAAAAACTAACCAAAACTACACACCCTTCAATAGACTCCCTGACCAGCAACAGCGCATCTACCAGGCACATTGGCCAGACGCATCTTCCCCGGCAGTCAGTCTACTCACCAGCAGTCGGTGCTGAGGAAAACAGCCAAATTACCACCCACCAGCACCGCATTTCCACCAAAAGACCAGGAGGTGCAGCAAGTTGCCAATATCACAGACCCATTACAAAAACGCAGCCCTGTTCATTGTTCAAACGAATTCTCTCCACTTATCTTAGGATTTTGGGTAAAGGAGAGAGAGAAAACCCCAGAATAAGCTATGGTACATCCTGCCATACTCAACTTCACAAATCCACCCTGGAACACCAGTGGCAAATACATAAAATTTACAATTTTAAATCAACAAAGAAATTCAATAATTACCACTGCAAAACCATACCAAACCATGCAAGTTAGCTCAGAACACACAAGACAGACTTTTTGAGCAAATTAGTGGGTGTGGACAGTGGGCCCCAGCATGCCCACTTACTGATCTCTGGTACAAGGGGGTTCGCTTGCGCTTTTTGGCGCCAGGTGTACGAGAGCTGGGGCAGGAGACCGAGGCGGAGCGAGGGATAGGCAGGGCACTGGTGGCCGGGACAGGGTCAGCAGTGGTAGGCGGCAGGGGCTCAGAGTGCACCCTCTCCATCTCTAACGGCGGGGCAGAGACCGGGGCGCGCTGTTGGAGGTCAGGGGAGAACTGAGACGTCAGTGACGAACGCTGAGTACCAGTGACGACCGAGAGCATTTCACATATTCCCTTGAACTGAACAACACGAACGTCGGCGTTTGGCTGTGAAGGATGTGCCTGATCGCACGCCAAGAGAGATTAATTTGTAGAACTAATCAAACAGTGAGCTGGAGTTGGTCGGTTCGAATTCAGCCCATGTCATTATCCAACAGAGAGAGCACAATGCCGTGATGTGTTAAATGGGGAGGGCTTAACTAACAAACTCCGCTAACTAGCTTCCTGGAAACCGTCGAGAGGGACGTGCCTCTCCTTCAATCGGCGCTGAAACAGAAAGGTGGCTAGGATGGGAGGAGACTAGTGGTACCTTCTCACCATGCCTGCCGCGTGTGATGGTGAGCCATAGCGACGAGCCCAGATGCATAACAACAATTAGCAACTAAATTGGGGGGAGAAGTAGGAAAGATAATTAGCGACTGCCAATATTTATTTCAAACCTAGTCAACGAAATAACCTCTGCTCAAGATGGATAGATTATACACAAAACTTACAGAACTGGGAGACCACCATTAAGACAATATAACAACCGCCTTAGCCCGCAATTTCCCCAAACACTCAACGGCTCTTGTTAGATAACACATAGCCCTTCAAACTTTTTTCACAGTTTCTACACTTGCATAGAGAAAAAATTAAAAACCATAGGTCCTTAACGTTCAAAAGGCTCCGCAAGTACACAGAGTGAAGGAAAAAAATATATATATATTGATATCAACTAATACTCTGCTAAGACATGCAGACACCATATTTTTCTTTGAAATGAATGGAAGGGTGGTTTGAGGAAATTAAGAGATGGAAGAGATTTCATAAAGAGAAATGGTACTAATGACATCTTCTTGCCTCAGCCTAACTTTTTTTAGAGACCCAATTGTTAGAAGATAAAAATCTGTCACATGGCAAGAATGAAGGCTAGAGGGTAGAGAATGCCAAGACGATCATCTACACAGTAGCAGGATGGTGGCAGGTTAGATGCAGGGGCATAAGACCAGCCTCGCCTTTGCAGTCACTTCTCAGAACAGCACTAGAAACTAGAAAACCTGGCGATTTCAAAACGCTGTAGAAACTGAAGCACAATGAAGAAGAAAAAACGACTTGGGGAACATTGGTGGGGAAAAACCAACCCTTTTGGGTCATTTTTAATCAACAAAAAAATTGACTGTGGTCTACAGCAACTAGGTGCCGTTAAGTCAGTTGATAAACAACGTCAACTGTCGTTAGGCTCCGTGTTCCATGTAAAATTCTGTAGAGGAAAGCAAGTGTACATTTGTTTGAGACTGGAACATCAACCTTCTTTGAGGTACTACCAGCCATATTTCTAAAACGTGTAAAAAATAAAGTTGAATTGTATACAGACAGACAACAGCTAAGATACAAATAAAATAATGGAATAACTGGTTTCCCAAGTTTTGCCACACAGAGCCTTTAAATTGTTCAGGATTTGAAAGCCCCAGTAGTCAGGTAGTAAGAATGAAACCAGCAAATGTGGGCCCGTGTTCCACACACTGCTCTTCACAAACTGGCAACTAAGTCCATCTTAGAATAGGCTGCAGCTGACCAGAGGCTAGTCTCAGAGCCCAGGGGAGATGGAGGGTTAGACTGTACAGCCAGAGGGGGGTGGTGGTGGTGGCCAATGGTGTAGGGTGGGGGAGGGCAGTGGAACTTACGGATCGGCCGTACGGGGACAGGCTGAGTCCGACGGGGGAGGAGCTGCCCAGGTCTGCGCTAACAAACGCAGCAGGAGGCGACGCAGGCAAGGTAAACTCGACAAAGCCTTTCCAGGGGCTGCCCATATTTTCCCATAAACTCCCACCAAACTCCACCCCCCTGTACGCTTTGCTTATCTGTTTGCTCCAGCAATTTTTTTTTCCCCCCTCTCGTTTACACCAACCACCCAACGACTTCTGCAGAAAGGAGTGAGAAGAGAGGGACACAGAAAGAAAGGCAACAGGAAGAGCCAGTGAGTAAAGTCGTTTCAACCTGGGAGTGGGCTGTAGGATCTCTCCTGTGTGTGGAGGGAGAAAACAGGAGAGCTACAGCCAGACATCAGCAGAGGTCACGCCTGGCAATATTGACAACTCAAACAATACTTTAGTACATTTTCCCAGTTGTACACAAGCCAGGGAAACAACTGTTAAAAATAAATAAAAAAGTCTAAGCTTACATTTTAGCAATGGTGTTTTGTCCAGCTATGTGAAAAGACTTACAGGTCAACGATAACTTAAGTGTCCAAAATAAGTCTGCAGAGAGAGTTTTAACCAAATGTTTAAAGCAAGTCGCATAACCACAGGTCAGACTACCATCTCACTATGTTGTCCACGGAACCAAACGGGAAATTGTGGACCCAAGTGCTGAGGATAAAATCTCCAACATGCATGTGCTTCTTCGAGCCACGCAATGCACCCAGCAATTCAAATTTGTAGAAATTTGCTTTTTTTAAAAGCATGCACCTCTGGTAATGAAATTACAACTGGAAAATATCAAGACCACTGCTCATCGTGTATTGAATTCAGTGTGTGATCAAAAATGAAAAGCACAATATAGTAAATGCTAGCCAATGTTACGTTAAAACCAAAAGTAGCTCCTTGCAATACCACCACTAATTTGTGCCACCAGTTTAAAAAATGGGTCAATACAAGCGGAGAGAATGACCCTGCGGGTGAAGTGTGAAACAGAATGTGTCATTCAGAGCACATCATTCCAAGAAGACAGAGAGGCAAAGGCGGGCCAGCCACACCGCACATGATCCAAGGGTTACGCAGTTACGATCGCACAGCAATCGATAATAATGCATATTAGGACATATACTGCTTATAGTTAAATAAATGCCTCCCGTCACTTTTTGACCTTCAACTACCCCCTCATGCCAAACTCGTCACGGGAGCAAAGTTCTTACATCCCATAGGTATGAATTAAGTGAATTAAGAGGAATCTCTTAATAAGAGATGTCAAATTCTATTTGGTTAGCAACCCGCAGCGTTCACCTGAGAGAAAAGCTGAAACACTTATACTGGCGATTAGTTACAATAAAATGTCCAAGGCTAAAGACTATTAACCACTATTACAGTATCTATCTATCCCACTTTCTTCAGTTTAAGAAAACCAGCCATTACTTGGCTACTGATGACTATAAATAGGATAAACTGCCCTAGTTTAATTGGCGATATTTTAAGACACAAGTTCATAAAGTGCACAATGACATCCTTAGAATAACTGCACCTAAACAACCTAGCAAAGAGCCTTGCATGGCAAAAATTTACTACAGCTAGCACAATTTAGGTGCAGAATCACAGAAATAAAAAAAGCTAACATGCAGCTATTGCTGTCATTTAAAATAAATTAATTTAAAAACTCAGCCAATAGCAATAGTGCAGAATTTCAAATAGTACACTGCATATCTATTAAATAAGGATAGGTTAAAAAAAAATAAGGAACTATGGGTGTAATCAGCGACTAGTCAGAAATTGTCCTCCATTTTTTCGGATTACCAATAACGGAAAAAGTTATTAAATATGTAAAAGGTGCCCTTTACTCTCAGCAAAGAAAGGTTCCACTAATTTCCCTGTTGTTAAAGGGATGGTAAGCCACTGCATTTTCTTTTGATTATTCTACTTTTACATTACGCCTACACAAACGTAATTCATACAATGCTACCCCTCACACATTTATGTGGAGTGATTTATGCTAGGGGTATACGCCAGTCACAGGAAATCTAAAAACTGTGCAGAGTCCACTGTTCCACAGCGGCCATTTAGGTCTAGAGATCCTTACACTATGATTTGTCTTCTACGGCTGAAAGATTCATACCTGGAAAAGTTAAGTGGCCTTGAAATAAATAATTAAATTCGCCCTAGACTGACTTTGGACACGGACGTTACTCAAAAATCCAAAGTAACAGCTACCGACTATTCATTGGTAAGACTTACCTTGTTTTGTGTCTAGTTTGGGTTCTCTCTCAGGCGGTAGCAGGTAATATAGTGCCACAGACACTTTACAATGTTTCCTTCAGGCGAGTTTCCAAAAACTTACAAAAAAGGGGAAAATAAAAATAAAAAGGCAGACAGGCGTGATAACACTGCTTTTGACAACAAAAACAGAGCAAGACAACAGAGAGAGCGAGAGATGTGAGAGAAACAGGAGGGGGAACTATGTCAAAACTAGCAAAGAGCAGCCCTCTCCGCACCCCTGGTGAGACAGTGGCACGGTGAGGATGAGGAGGGCTGGGAGCAGCGTTGGGACGCGTGCTTTGTCGAAGCTGTTGAGTAGGCACAAACTTCTGGTCTCAGATCAAGTATTGTCTTCTCGTTTTGCTTTGTAGTAGGTTGGCGAGCGTTTTTTGTTTTGTTTTTTGCAGCTTGTTTCAATGGGCCATCTTCGTTCTTTGGTTGTGTCGTTTGGTTACGTTTTTCCTATGAAATGAGCCTTTGCGTTGATTTTAGAGCGTTGTTGCAACTTTTGTCTTGGGCTTTTACTTTAGTTTCTTCGGCATGATCTGAACTTGAAGCAGCAGTTTCCGATGGTAAATAGATCAGTTCTGTTTCACTTCATACTGTGAAGAAAAAGAACACTGAACTTGAAGTCATGTACATTGACATCCTAACAACTACAGCTGACCAATCAATGAATTTCCATAAATGTTGCAAGACAGACATGAAGTTACCAATAATTGAAGGAAGTAGTTTATGCAAATATGGCCTTATACTCGATTTATATATGCATTACTTTACTGCTAAAAATAAAAGCTTAATTATTGCCCTTTTCAACACTATATTATCTAGATCCTACAAGTGTTAATGTTTTTGTTGTGCATAATAAAGATATTCAACTGGCTAGGCAATATCAACATCTAATACAGACAAATCAAGACATCAGACTACTGGACTATTTTGTCCCCATGAATAAATCCTTATCAGATTCTTCACCCAAAGCCTCAACAACCTAAAAATACTACCAGTTCTTTCAGCTGCTCCTGCCTGCAGCACGTTCACACAGCTGACTGGATTGGCAACATCCTGTGGACTCAAGCTCATTTGGCAGCCGCTCTAATCAACTGGATAACTACACAACTCTGACCCAAAGCAGTACTTTAAAACAACCTTAGTTTAAAAATTACATTAGAAACTGTCTAATGTTCTATCCAACCATCATTAATTGTGCGGATAAGTGTTACCTAAATCAGTTCCCCTTAAGGCAAAAGCTTTTAGTGCATTACATCCATGCACCTTGTGCCATTACCCACAGACCAGAAATTTTTGGATGACTTGTGTGAAAACAAATGAACTTTAACTGGAGGAAATCTAGCATTCCTGTGTAGCAATATAGAAATTCTACCCAGGTCCCCTTAGAATTAAAACACTGTTGGAAACTGGGCAGAATTGACTTTCAGGGATCGGAGCCTTCTTAATGAAAACCCAAATGCAATGCTGAACACGACTGACGAATTAGGGGTATACTTGCCACCAATTCCAAAAAGATATCATTTGATACCAAATTAAATAAAAACCACCAAAATGATAGACGGGAAAAGTTTTGGGTGGGTAACAGTTCTGGGTTAATTATAGCCACTGAACTTTCAATGTCATGTTTGAGCAGCAACATTTCTAGAAACAGACTAAGACCATACCGACAATCCCACGATGGTTCACGTTGACAAAGGGTAGTAGCCAGTGTCAACACATTGTACACCTGCCAAATGTATTTTATCATCACATTTTTGAGCATGAGAAATGTTTGAATATTACTGACTCACACCCTGTGGTAATTGTTTTTCTGTGTCGCACGTAAACATGATCTGTAAGGCATGAGTGATTGATTCAGACAACGTCAACAGATGCCAACAAGGGGAAAAAATATTTTGAATCAGACACCAAAGCAGCATTTCACACAATTAACTAATGTCGGCCACAATGGAAGCCTCAGAAATTCATGTGGGCGCTACCAACTCAACTTTTACAATCTTGCTGTAAAACATCCCAGAAGTAGGACAGGTGACATGTTATTCTCAGCTCTAACTACAATTCATTTAAAATGTGGCATTTGTACATTACAGTGAACAGCTTTTGCTAGAGCATTCCCCCCCACACGGAATCGACCCACATGCACGCATTTTAAATATTTGATCCCTAAACTGCGCGTGCCATTCACCTGCACATGACACAGCCAAAACAACCACCGCTCGAATGCCAACCCGCCCATTACATCCGAAGTTTCCCGATTGGTTGCCACTCTGCTTACCGGACGGAAAAAATGTACTTAATCATCAATTGGACACTTAAGAGTCAATCAACACCCTATTTAAAATTCGACAGAGGGAGCAAGGATCCATAATGGAGTAGCTCACTGTATGTGGCCACTTACGCAACACACATTACAGTTATGATCTCCAGCGAAGTAAACAGTTACTTAGAAGACTCAGCTACCCACCAAAATACAAACAGTTTTGTTGTAAATTTGTCAAAGTATCGTAATGATCATGAAGACAGCTAGCCAGGTCATCTAATTAGTGACTACCAAGCTAACACGAACGTTAAGCAAATAATGCTAGCTACGTACATGTTATTGTACGTTTCGAAGCTTAAGTCAATGGTAACCCTAAAATAGTTATGATCCACGTACATTCTTCAAACTTAGAATATGATATCCATCACGTTGATTAAAATTATTAGTTATTATCTAATAAAGACATTTATCAACTTGGTTAGCCCGCAGACAAAGCGCTAGCTGTTTGGCTATCTTACACTAACTGAAAAACCCACGCCGATAACAAAGAAGAAGAATGCGACAGTATAAGCCAACTTGGCAGCGATTTAGCTCGATAGCCAGCCCTTCGGCTAAGTCCACTCAAAAAGCCAAGTACTAAACTAGGTCATCCTTAACCAAGTTTACCAGCGAGCAAATCGACTACCGATTATCTTCACCCAGATTGTGTTAACCAAAACCTTACTGAGGCAACAATTTAAATAAAGAGGTTGCGAAATCGTTCGCACAGGCGTAGGGAGTCTATGATTTACGACGAGGGGGGGAAAAAAAAAATCCAACCACAAATACGGTGCATTGTCCACACCCAGGTTAATGCTGTCAAAAACTGTACATAAGCCTTTATTGTCGTAAAAAAAAGTACACTTGTGTTTCGTTTTCCTTTACCCTGACGTTTGACTGTTCATACGCCATTTCGACAACAAAAAAATATAAAAACTCACCCCAACAGCTCTCAGCACTGTCACCAGCGCCGCCATAAGCAGCACGGCACATTACGTAGTGACGAGAATGAGGAGTTCTCGCGAGTTTATGCGTCATATTGCGTCACTTGTTTAGTTGCTTTTATTGCAGTCAAAAACAATAAAACGTGGTATAAACAGAACTGCGCCAGTTTACTGAGATATGCGTTATAGCTTAAATGACTTATTGGGAGGCAAGAAATCTGATAAACCTCTGTCAGGAAGTTACGTGTATCTGCGGAGCATTTATATTTTCAAGACCGGTCACTATTGTTAGTTGTGTTAAATATTTTAATGGCGGCTTGGAGCAAAAAAACACGTGGCGCGCGCTTCCTGTTTCCAGTACCATTTGCACATGTGTGGGGGGAGCACACGTTTGTTAAAAATAATACATTTAGCTCAGAAGACACAATACTCATAAATTAGCCATTTGCTAGTCTTGCTAATTGTAAATTATGAGGTATCGCGATTAAGGAGTAAGGTAATTTGGATATTCTCTTTGATATAATTACTTCGAAAGTTTGTGAAGTTTGACGCATTATAAGACGATTGCATATAATGTCATGTCTCTCCGGTCACGTCCTCATCACAAACATTGTTCATGTTGTTTGTTAAAAAATGAACTTCAGTACCTATGAACTACTCAGTCCGGTCATTTTTTAATGTTTAGTCTCATGGTGTCATCTATTGTATGCTCAGCAGGCCTAAATCTGAACGACATCATTCTTATTGATTGTGATGTTTTTTTTTTTTTTTTCAGTAGTTCATTTTATTTACAGGAAGAATGTTGGAACCGTATAATAATGTATTGTAGCGGGGATGGCTAGGTGCGCTTTCCCCCTACCAATGGGATTTAGCCATCCCTGCGGGGGCTGCCGGGAAGCCTCACTTCACGGACTTTAAGAGTGTAAATAGTCTGTTTTTATGTGCCGGTTCGGTTTGGCAGAGACCGCCAAACCGTCACCGCGGTTATGTTTGTCATGGCGAGTGAGGGCTATCGTGGTGTCTCAATGTGTTCGTCAGTTCTTTGCACTGCCAGTTCTGCCTTTGTCAAGGCGGTCGTAAGCGCATGTGCAAAATAAAGAGCATTGATTCCTGTTAAACGCTGTCGGTCTCGTGCTTGAATCTGCGCAGAGAAGTAGCACTCCGAAAAACACTACATTGGTGTCAGAACCGGGATGCATAGACCAAACAATGGACCAGGAAGACGCCACCTCGAGGCAGAAGAGGGAGCTGCAGGTAAAGCTGGAGGAGCTCGAGAAGCGCACTGCCTCCCTCAGCCTGCAGGAGGAGCGCCACGAGGACCCACGCTGGACGGGCGACGGCGCCTGGAGACGCTCGCCCTCCAGGCCTTCCTCCGGGCCCTCCACCCGGAGGACCTCCGCCGCCACATGAGGCTAGCATCACCCTCGACCCTCGACCAGGCCCTCAGCATAGCCTCCCACGCTGAGGACATACTCACCACCGGCCAAAGCGGCCACCCGTGTCGTCAGGCTCCACCAACCGGGCACGGAACCTGGTCTGCCGGCGGTGCGGGAAGAAGGGCCATGTGGCCCGGGTCTGCCCGGCGCCAATGCACAAGGCTGGAGAAGCCGTCGGGAAACGGCGTCGGGGGGGCGATCCCTCCTTTACGCCGCTCCATCCTCCACGACCGTCTCCTTGGATGTCCCGGTGGAGGTGGGCCGGATCGGGCAGGGCCGCAGCCTGTACCTCCCCTGCCCGGTTGAGGGGCAGGCATGTCAGGCCTTAGTCGACTCCG
>JAOVYW010000033.1:872798-924580 GCA_025775045.1 Hiodon tergisus
CTGTGGTTCCTAAACGCTTCCACTTTGCAATAATACCACTTACAGTTGATCGTGGAATATCTAAGAGGGAAGAAATTCTACATACTGACTTGTTGCAACGGTGGTGTCCTATTACAGTACCACACTCGAATTCAGTGAGCTCTTTAGAACGACCCATTCTTTCACAAATTTTTGTAAAGGCAGACTGCAAGGCTAGGTGCTTGATTTTATACACCTGAGGCAATGATACTGAATTAAACACCTGAATTCAATGATTAAGAGGTGTGGCCCAATACTTTTGTCCATATAGTGTATGTGCCGAATAAGCAAACAAGTCATGCTCTGCATGAAACAGTAAACCAAATAGTTAGAGAGACACTCACGCACACACATTTAGACAAAATTGTGGGACAAACAGGCACATGTACACAGAGCGAGACATGGGTCCAATAGGTTAGTCTGTGGATTCTTTTTGGCACACTGTTGTTGAGGGTGCGTCCGGTCGCTAATGATTCCAGAGGGATTGTGTTCCCTTGATGTGGCGAGTTACATCACTCTGCCCATCCCCACACTTTCCAAAAAAATCCAGCTAGCAACTCGTTCTTTCCATCGAAATCTCCAAATCCTGTCACAGTACGTCAACCCTCCCCAACAATCTGAACATCGTGCATCATCTCAAAATATCTTTATGTTTCTGATTTGCCCTACGTCTTTTGGGTGCTCTGGAGAAGTAGAGAAAGGGGGAAAAGGTAATTAATCAGGCATATAAGATGAAGAGCAGAGAGAGCAGCCTGAGGAGGGACTTTGCTGTACTAGTGCACAGCAAGCGGTCCATGAGTGTTTATAGAATGTCTGCAGGAATAGTGATGAGAGAGAGTAGGGACAGATAGACAGCTGAGTCAGGATCACCAACCACACACACGCACGCTGCTGCGCCAAATGGTGACGAGCAAATACAGGTGTTATAGAATAGTACCCCAATGCAATGTAAGTGCGACAGTTGTGTATACTCTTAGAACAATTGAGGATAAGGTTACTGTTTGATTAGCTAATTTTCTAGTTAAGCGTTAGTGACCCCACTACGTTTTGATTGGTGCCTGGCAATTGTATTTTGTGATATTTGGGGGACTGCTGTTATTCATTTGCCTGCTGAGCAGGGAGTTTGCCCAGCTCAAGTTTTATATTTTTTCCAGTGTGTGTATGTGAAAATGGGGAGTTGGGAATTATAAAAGGAGTTTGGCTCACAGCCTCTCTTGTATTTACTGTTCATTTTGCTGGAGTTGCTGTGGACATTATTGTGCTGCTGCAAATAGAAAAAGTAGTTTTTCCAAAAGTTTTCTTTTTACTTTACTTTATTTATACAATATATAAAGCAGAAAACATGAACAAGTTCTAGACAAGTTATATAAAGAATAACTGAGATGAATACTCATATACATATAACACACATCTACATACTTTTTGTATAAATAAACTTCTAATTTTTTCTAAACCTTGAGTCTAACTTTTTGGCTTTTTGCCCAACTCACTTGATTTACCCCATCATGTGCAACTTGTGTATACAGAGGTTACTAGGAGTGAGCAGAACATAACAGTAATAAACTATTTACTTGTAGTTTTGCGGCATCATTAAACATTACACGGACAAGTGCATACATCAATATACCTGCATCGTATCTTGCGTGCACAAGATACAGAACCCCCTACACACGCACGCATGCACACACACACACAGGCACTGTTCCCTCAAACCAGGTCTGCAACATTCTTAGTGTAATGATCATCTATTGGCTAGGTTCCCAATTCCCTCAGCCTTTGCTATAAAGTGATCTGTATAAAAGCCCATATCCTCTGTTCACTCCGGATTTCAGTGGCCAGGACAGTCTGTGCCTGTGTCTTTGTCTGTTCTGTGTCTATGTCAGTGGTTTTGAGCGTAGCGTTTCAGGTGCTGGCATTCTGTCAATTAAGTTCCAACGGTAATTAGTTTTGCGAATGGTATGCTTATATTACATTGCACAGAAAGAAAGGGAATATGACTGGATCTAAAAACGGTGTCAGACGGAGTCATGGTGTCAGGAGAGGGGGAGAGCGCAGCTGAGAAAGAATGCCGCCAAGTCATGCAGAGTACACAGCTGCGGAAGTAGGAACACAAGGGAGGGCAGGAAGGCTGAGTGGCCTGGGGGTGAAACACAGGAAGAATAAGGGCAGGAAGCTCAGAGGGGTAGGGTGTGGGATCTGACCTTGATGGAATCCAAACTATGCAAAAACACCCATCTTTTTGTTTTGTTTATTTCATTTGATTAATGCAGTAGGCTATATCCCAACTGAGTGAATGCAGCACCGAGTACGATATCATTCTATGGGAGAAAGTGTCAAATATATCCAACTCCCACGTCCATGATCTGGTCGTACTCATCTACCTAGAGTGCAGTGCTTTTCATCTAAATGAGAAAAAACTAAAGTCAGAAATGCAGGTACACTGGTATTAGCAGGTGTTTCTTATCCCTAAAAACATGTTTGGAAAAGATTATAGTCCGCCAGGCCTTTCTCAAAATTCAGTAACACCGACAAACACTCATCAGGTAAAAAATATAATTCAGCAAAAGAAATTGGGTACACATTATAAAACAACAAAAAATTGCCAATAAAAGTTAAAACAATCAAATTTCACCAAAAAAGAAAAAGTGGGATCTTCTTGAGACACGTGTTTAACTCAGAGATGATGTTCCACTTGAACCGTCTCAAATATGCCAGAAACTAATTTTAAGTGTGGAAATGTAACCTAATATTAATCGACTTAATCTCAATCCAGGCAGTGTAGAGAGGCGCGCACACAACTGGGCTTGCTACCCATTGTATTATACCCCTTGCATTTTTTGGAAATGTGAATATTTTACCATTGATTTACCATAGCCATAATTCCCAGGAAACCCCCAAAACTCTGTTAAAAACCAGTTTAACATAGGGGGCCTTGATAAGAGGGAAAACAGTTAGTTAAGACATTCAGTTAATATTCCATGAAACCATGTGCACTGTTTCATTCATCCTTTGTTTTAATTTGTCTTGCACTAACATTCCCTTAATCAGTCACCGGTGTTAGTCGTTGTTTATCAATCATCTGCCCAGCACTCCCCTATATGTATATCCGTCTTGATTCACCACTCATTGCCGGATTGTCTTGTGCTTTTCTTAGTCTGTTGCGCATTACTACTAGCACTATTATCTAGCGCTAGTCTCAGTCTCAGTCTCAGTCTCAGTCATTTGTTGTTCGTAGTCTCATTTGTCGGTTTGACCAGTGTTTTTTGTTACACCACATTGTTTTGTTTGTAAAAGTAAAATCCTGCGTTTCCGTGTCTGTTTCTGTGTTTGGATCCATAAAACAACCTCTCCCCGTGACAGAAACACAAAGGGCCATTGCAGAACAGAGTTTCAGACAAAAGTTTAAAATAAATAATCTATTATTCTATTTAATGAAAACTGTGCAAAAAAGAATTTGCAATATACCTCTGCAAAAAGTTGTAAAACCTCTATCCGCGCAACGCCCAAATAACCCTTAAGAAATGCGGAAGCCAGGACTAATAGTCTGATAAACAATATGTATAGCAAATATTCACTTCCATATATCCTCCTTACAAGACCGGTGTCCCTCTGCTTGTTGTATTTTTTGTCACGTTTGATGTCATTCATAAAAATCAGATCCAAAAGGCCATGCCTTCAAAACATACTGCTCACATTTCATCAATATGTGCTTGTGGCTACAAACCCAAGTTTGAATGTCCCAGTGCAATGTATGAACCAAAATTACAACAGCACCACATCTAAAACGTACGACAAAGTTATACAATGATAACAAGTGAGACATAAGCAACTCTTACGTAGTAAAGGTGTTTGGAACACAGTGATAATAATATGCAATTATTTTCAACATTGTCCTTTAATTTATTTATTTATAAATTTTCCTTAAACTCACAAACCTTCATGGACAAAAATACATTTAATTAAATAATTAATAATTACATTTATCTTAATTGAACTGAACAGAATTTATTTCAATTCAATGTTTTGCTTTGACTTATGTTGACCAAACAAAACCATTTGGAATTATTTTGGACATGATTGTGAGATTTCTGTTGTTTGTCTTCATAATTATCTTTAATACTATGATCATCCTTATTCACCCTTTAACAGAAGTCTAATATAAAATTAAGTTCAGTTGTTTAAAAAATGAGCCAAATTCCTAATTTCTGCTCTTCCTTAATGCACTCTGACTTGGAAAAACTAAACGACATAAATAAATTGAATCTATCATACAAATGTAGTCATGTCTGGTTATTAACAGTATATTTACAGAGAGATTCATCACAGCGGAATGACTGGGAGAATAATTTAATGCTTGTTATGGAGGTTCAGAGACACCGGATGCAGAAGTCACTCTTTTAGAGTTGATACTAAGCTGTGGTAGTGTTTGTTTACTGGGTGTGAGGGTACACTCACTGTGTTCTGCTACAGCAGTAAAGACTCCCAGCTCAGGTATCCAGACCTTCACACAACATTCTTATCTTCTGTCTCCCACTCTGTGGAGCTGTTATCTTCTCTCTGCCTTTATCTATCACTCTCAAACGTGAGTATCCCTGCTGATAAACCCCACACACAAAGTAACAGCCAAGCCCTCCTGATATTAAGGTTCAAGTTGCAGAAACATTCCTATAGAATTTTCATGAAAAAGAATGGTTTATGGAGACAGCCAAGTTCTTCATTCACTGTACTGACTTCCTGGCCTACCCAGGAGTAGCAGAACTCAGCCACCAAGTATTGAGTCTATTCAGTCTGTAATTTCCTATCATCCAAACCGATCACAGGCTGTCAGAAAGTGTGCTAGTAGTAATGTTCTCTCAAGACATCTGGCCCAAGAGCAGAGAAGCCCACTCTCTCTCTAGTAAAACCATGTGAATGACCTAATTGAATTGGGGGGCCCACTTCAAAAGAAAACCCCCAGCAAAATAAATAAATAAAATAAAATACATTTAAAAAAAATTTTTTTAATGAATAAAGATTTTAGTGCACGAAAACTAGCAGCGACGATATCTAACGTGCATTCAGGTCCACAGCGAAATGCTTTACATCGGTGGGGGGCTCAAGCTCTGTCCTTGCGGAAAGGCCTAACTGTTATGAACTGTTCTCCACATCTAAATGTGATGAGTTTGTGGTGTACTTCAGGAATAAGATAACAACAATTAGGCTGGGGATCAGACAAACAAAATGTTAGGTCAGATGATAGTTAGCTAAGCTAATTTTAAGCAAAATTTTTTAAAGCTAATTTTCCCTGTTTAATAAAAAAATGCTCACTTCTACCTGCCCTCTGTATCCAATCCCCACCGCCTTTTTCAAAACAGTTTTAGGCTGCATATTTGACAAAGTGCAAGCAATTTATAATTCTTCCCAGTTCATGAGCACTTTCCCAACTGTACCTAATTCTGCCATGATCCTAAACAATTTTAGACCAATCTTCAACCTTCAGTTTTTAAGCAAAATTCTTGAAAATTGGATTTTCAAACAATCTAACGATTTCCTTAATACCAATTGTTCCTTTGATGAATTTGAATCTGGAAGACATCAATCTATCATAGATCTGATATATGGGTCTCATCGCCAGTGCAGTCCTGGCATCAAGAATGGACCTCCCACAAAGAACCTCACTGTTTGCTATATTCTCTATGTCTACTACGCTGGAAAACGAATTGTTAAAACGCTTTGTGACAAATTGTGTTTGCAAATAAACAAATAAAATCTGATTGAAATTGAGATATCAAGGTTGTTAGTGACTATAGAATGTACAGTGATACCAAAAAGCTCTGTTCTTGTCTTGCTGAACATTATTGTATACTGTGGTACGTGATGTCCTTATTGATAGGCTTGAGAAGTGGGTTGGCCTCACTAGTCCAGTTTCAAATTGGTTTAAAACCTATCTAAGTGGCTTGGAGTTTTTCATTGCCCTTGGCGACCACACCTCTGGAATAATAGGTGTGGAGTCCCCCAAGGTTCCATTTAAGGACCTGTCCCCTTCGCTCTGAACATGCTACCCCTAGGTAATGTGATCAGGAAGGACAATTATAATTACCACAGCTTTGTTAATGCCACCCAGCTATACATGTCTGCGTCACACATTAATTTTAGTTCTGTTGATACCTTTGTGAACTGCATTGCCTGCATAAATGTATGGATGTCATGGAACTTTCTTCAGGTTAATCAAGATAAAAGTGGTACTAGTCACTGGAGTAAAAAGAGAGAAACTGTCCGCATACTTAAAAGATACTAGCATTTACCATCGTGCACCGAGTTAGAAACCTATGAGTCATCATTGAATTTTGAAACCCATATCAAGAATGTGACATAAACCACTATATATCGTCAAAGGAATATTGCCACGGTGAAAGCTTATCATAGGATGACCCTGAGAGACTAATTCATGCTTTTACTACTAACAGGCTTGATTACTTAATGCTCTCCTGTCTGGTCTACCAAAGAAAGCTACAGGTTGACTTCAAACTTTACAGAACACAAAAGCACGAATCGTGAACAGACGGAGAGACACATCACACCAGTCAGTTTAAAAGTCTCTACGCTGGGTGCCAGTTAGTTTTAGAGTTGGTTTTACGTTTTCTTTTATTAGTTTATAAACCATTTAATTTTGCAAAATTCGTAAAATGTGTCAGGTATGACTTTTAAGTAGGGCTGAATGTGGACATTTTCAAAAGAGACCTTCTGAAAGATATTTTAGGTCACTTAGTTTTAGGTCATTCATTTTGTTACATTAAAGGTTTTAGTTTACATGCATTCCTCTCTACTCATCACGTGTTTTCCCTGCCATTACTGTTTGAAGCTACGTGCACGGTAGCTATATTTTTATAATATAATTGTTATTTGTTAAGAAGTTATTTTATTTTAATCCTCCAATGTCTTATTGTATTTTAAGTACAACAAGGACGCTATATATTTTAATCCTCTCATTTCTATTTTAGACGATTTTTTTTAAAATCTTCAACCGATGCCTGTTCTCTTTTATTGTTTGTATAGTCTTTCTACTTTGGTTTACTTTTACTTCCTGTGAATCGCATTCAATAATAAATGCTATATAATTTAAGTTTTATTTGATGATTCTTCCAGGACAGTGGAGACCAGCAGTTGAGGATGAGATCGAATGGAGCTTTCTCTTAAAGAAGCCTAAAATCTGATTTGCCTAGACACAGAATACTGTAAACTAACACGGATAAACAGTTTATTCAACTGTTATGTTGATTTCTATGTTAGTCAAGTCTCCATAAGTTTTCTCTTTTTCTCTGCATCTTGGTTACACTCGTTTCTGCTTCTGGTCGTGTTAGTTGAAAGTGGGTCCTAGCTAGAGCAATGCTGTTTTTAGTCTGGACATATTTATATTTGGATTTTATGAATGTATATGAACTAAACACATATGTACGTATGTACATGTGAAAAAATAATAACGCACAAACCATTGAATAATAATGTAGTAAAAAAGTAGACCTCAAGAAAATCTGACAATATTCGGGCACAGGTCCAGAATATTGACGCCACGACATACGTTATATTCTGAGACACTTAGTGGTGGAGAGTGAGAGAGGAGCGAGTGGATCAAAACCGGCGGACTCGAGAGAGTCACAGACAGGAGAAAAGCCAGCCTAGCCTGTACGTGGGTTAAGGAGCGTGTGAGGCACATGCCCGTTTCGATCGGGTGCAGGTGTTTGTGGAGTGAGTAATAGAACAGCGTAGCGAGCCAGGTAGTGGTAAAAAGAAAGAAAGAAGGAACTAAGAAACACAGAAATACAGAATAACGAGTATTTTGTGGGAATATTTACACCCCTCCAAATTAAGACTGTTTAAAGTAGGCGAGAACCTACTGAAATGTGAAGAGCAACGGCAGTGTTGGAAAAAACCGAACTTAGACTACTTGTTGGAAGTTTCTTTAGGTTTTTTTTCCCTAGGCCGGGCAATGCGGTGAAATAATAAAATAACACTCAATGGAGCCCAGAATTGTACTTACTGCTATTCTGTTGGGTACGTTTCTACGGTCGATTGATACCCAAACTTCGTTACCGGACACAGGTGAGCCTTTCCTTTTCAGCGGTGCGGGGTTGTTACGGGTGAACTTGCGGAAAACGCAACTTTCCTCCATTTGGCTACCTGGGTAAAAGTAATACTAATCTAATAATCATGATACAATAATATACGGTAATTACGAATACAGCTATAAGCTATTGTTGTTGTTATTCGTATCGTCGCCATCGTCATCATCATCATTATTTAATATTTAATACTGTGTTATCTTTGAGAATGCGAAATTTTAGTCGTCATCTCAGGGTTCCCCCAGAGGAAAGACTTGGCGACCGACCTCGCAGGTGACCCCCCACGGCTCTATGACGTCTCAGCAATATAAAACAGATTGTCACCAATGCAGTGACATTGATTTAGTTACTGTCTATAAATACGGAATGGGTCAAAGCATATAGCGTCCCGAAAATGTACCCTTTTGCAGCCCTATAAATAGCTTTACTTATTGTTACTGAATTAGTAATAAAAGCAGTACGTATATTGTAAACAACAGCACTCAACATGACTCTGTTGTGGTGCTAATAATGTAGGCTATTTTAACTGTATTGTATTTGATTCAATGGTCTGGTTGGGAGTACATGTAACATGAATCAAATGTAAACATATTGCTATGGCAATTTTAAAAGTAAAAATTCTAAAGGGATCAAATTTTCTGATTTTCAGCAATGGAGATGTAAACAATGAAATGGAAAGAAACATGGTAATTCTTAAAGCGTGGATCTGGCTTCTCTGCCTTTAATTAAATAAATAAAATCCCAACTGACTGAGATTCTGACGATGTTGGAACATTTGTGCCGATTTGACAAACCTGACATTACAGCTGTGCATATGTTAAGAGTTAGAACAAATGTTTTGTGTGTGTGGTTGGATGTGTGATTGGCTCCAGGTTATGTTCACACTACAACCTCCAACACATGGTAGTGACTAGCAGGAGTCCAAATAAGTCACTAATAATGATCTTGTGAAATAAACTTCCCTCATTGCACCCCTTTTCTGCTCTCTTGGGGCCATTAATTACACTGCCCTCTAGTTGTATTCCATCTCATTCTGAAGCCATGTAGAAATCCCTGCCTTTTGCCATCAAGCTTCACATAAGTTTTGTTACACTGTTTTGCAATGTTTGTCCTTGAGTGCAGCCTGGAAGTGAGACTACGGGTCTCATCTCTGGGTGCTTTGGGCTATTCGCCGCACTTTTGACGGACAGAAACAGCCATAAATGGGAAAAATCTAAAAAAGAAACATAGCGGCAACTCCCACTTGAATTTCAAGTTCAGGCAGGCAAACTAAGGGAAAGGCATTCAGCAAGAGCTATGATGGTGTGAGAAATTACTCAGAGCAGGTAAATGATGAGTATAAAACATACATTTATATCTAAGAAGGATCTTTAGTTTTTGACTGAACAAGTTAAAGGACTGGAAGATTTAGTATTAATTATAAATAAATCCACCCTCGCTTTAAAATATACAAATTCTTCAAACAGATGAATGATTAACAGTGCATTACAAATACCATGAAAAGACATCCAAATTTTAAAAAATAGATTAAAATCTTTTGGCTAACTTGTTTGTTTCCCTGGATCTCTGCCCAGAAGACTGAGGTGGAGTTGTTTTGGTGTCCAAAGAAATATGGTTCTGTAAATATGCCTTTGTTTCCTTTAATTAGAGTACATTCACTGTTTCTTACCATTCTTAAAAGTCAGTTTTATACCCAATCAGGGGTGAAGAGTAAGTGAAAAAAAGTGCTTTAGGTATCTATAGATAATCATTATCTCCTGTCTAAATAATGAATTATTCTAACAATACGAGCGGTACATGTTGTTTGTCCGGCACTGTTTTTGTGGGCTCAAGGTCCAGGAATATGTCCAGGGCTGGTAGGAGAACACAGATCACATCATCCTATGATACACAGTCGCTGGCTAAGTATACACATCAGTCAATCACTGACACGTGCACTTCATTATATAGGGCTGAGGCTCATCTTTCTCACAGAGTTTAGTAACTCAGACCTCAGTTTCATCAGTTTGTGTTATGACATAATGTATTATCGCAAGTTAGTCATTTTACTCTTAGAATTTTTTTTATCACTGAAGTTGTATTTAGTTTTATATTTATTTTTGCTGTTTATTAAACTTTATCATGCCACTGTTCTCTCTTCTTGATGCTTGTTGAATGTATTACTAGTACTTCTTTATCCTTGTTTTTGTTAACTGTTTTGTTAATAATATGGGTGCTATTTTGCCTCACCATGTAGGACTAGTAACTCATTCTGCATAAGAGTCCAAATGCCAAATTAATGAATAATAAGACACACACACAGAGACACACACTCTCTCCTTTCTTTCTGGCTTTCTAACTCTTTCTGGAAGACTGACAAGGATCATGACCACATTCCTCCCCTTTTCTCAGATGGAACCGCCAGCACACACCTCCCCCTTGCTCGCACTTTCTCCCAGCATTCCAGCTAGGACCAGTAGCACTAACTGTCTCCCCCGGTCTCCCTCTCTTCCTCAGCTTCACCTTTAATTCCAAATCTGCATTGAGAAGTTCTTTTGGACAGGAGCTTTGCAACACAGCCAACTCATAGCGCTATTACTCAGTCTGTGTAAATATTAGGAAAGCTCCTACCTTGGCCTACTTATCTTCCTGCTTCTCTGACATTGTTTCTAATTATTCTTCTCCCTCTACTCTTCTCTCCACCCTCTCTATTAAATTTCCCTTTTTTAAAAGTTTAATGGCTTTTAGATGGTCTTGCTCCAGGGGGCCACGGGGTGAGTGGGTGCGTGTGAAGGAGGGAGGGGGGAGGAGGGTGGAGGGAGTGAGATATATGGAAAAGATGAGAAAGGGAGAAAATCTGTTAGGGAGAGCAGTGGCGGAATACTGTTACCATAAATGTGTGAGGATGGTGGTGCTTAATGGTAGTGTTTTAGTCTATTTTATTATATTTTTTTACGTTTTTGCATATAGCACTTTGTGTTGTATTGTGTGCATTTTTTTGATTCTTCTTTTCACAACTGGCACAGTTGAGTACAGTTAAGTTATTGAGAGTGGGAGGGGGATTGTTTTGGTTTTTTGTAAAAGTTCCAAAAATTTCCAAAAGAAAAATATGTGTATACGTATACAATTCTTCCTTTTGTTCCTTCTGGAGTCCCTACAGAATGTCCTCACGACCCAGGTTTGGGAATCACTGGTATAGAGTATTCACAGATCCTTTCCACTAAACCAACATGCCCCCTTTCACAATATTTCTCCATCTTTTAAGTCTCCGTCCCCTATCTTTTTCTGGTCCTCGAAACCTTACTTCCTTCTTCTTACGTATTTGGTCTCCTCTTCTGTCCTTCAGTGTTAAACTGCTGTGAAGGTGACGTCTTGTTCCTGTTGGATTCCTCTGGCAGCGTCTCATCCTATGAGTTCTCCCACATGCTGAGCTTCCTGTCTGAACTGCTGCAGCCCTTCTCCCTGGGCCCCGACCAGGTAAGGGTGGGGCTGCTGCAAGTGGGCACCAAACCACACTTGGAGTTTGGGTTTGAAGCTCATTACACTCAGCAGAGTCTGCAGGGAGCGCTGCAGAGGACCAAGCAGCTCCGGGGAGACACCAACACAGAAGCGGCTCTGAAGCTTGCTCGGGATCAGGTTTTGAAGCAGAACGGGGCTGGAAAGGCCAGAGCAGGTCTGCCCAGGGTCCTCGTATGGCTGACAGATGGGGTGCAGCCCGGTGCAGTAGAGGGACCAATGGAAGAGCTACGACAGGAGGGTGTGGCCGTGCTGGTGGTCTCGACAGGACACGGGAACTACCAGGTGCTGCGGCGGGTGGTGACCCCACCTGCTGACACTCACCTGTACTTTGTGGACATTGACTACATGAGCATCATTACCAAGGACCTCCGGGATGCCATCATTGGTGAGTGTAGTGGACAGAGGTGTTAGAAAGAGGGAAGTTAAAAGAGGGAGCTTTGGCAGGCTATTAACTTTGGCAGATAGAATCAAGAGGAAGAAGGAGGTGGGGAGGGGAGAGAGAGTTCCTGATTATATTAATAGTGTAAATGGAAACACTATACTGCACAGATCTGACATGCTGAGCTCATGTACAGCTACCTGTCACAAGCTGTCAGAGCACTGAAAGCTGCTAGAGAGGGAGGCGCAGGATGAATCTGGGAGACAGAGTGGGAGACATTGTAAGGACAGAGAGAGGCTATTTATAAAGAGGACCCCCACCCATCCCCTGTGTGCCCCAGGGTGCCAGACTGAGGTATTTATAGGGGTAGTTCTCCGACCAGAGATAGAGTGACCCACTGAGACGTGAACATAAACCCATATGCACTTATTTGCACAACTCCATGTAGAGAGTTGAACACAGAACAAACTTGTTCATGCATGCTTAATTCAGCCAGGAATATCCATTTAAACTTTTTAAGGTTTAAATGAGCTCTATCAGAGTGTAATGTGCAAAGACTGACTGACATACACATACTCATAACTCGGAAGAGCCAGACATTCAGCCTTGTGACCTTTGTCCTCATCTTACGACAGTGGTTTCTATTTTGAGTGATTTTACTGCATGTGTTTTCTGTTTACTCCCCTCTCTGGTGTGTTGTTTAATCGCGTTTTCTTTCCCTCTCAACACTAACCACGTCATGGACGACTGTCTTTCGTGTCTCCCCCATCCCGGTTTTCTCTCCTGTGACATGTCAGAGATCATCCGGGCAGAGAGACTACAGGTTAGAGACGTGTCCGCTCACAGCGCTGTCCTCCAGTGGCGCCCAGTCTTAAGCACTGGTACTGGTTTCTACGACATCCGGTTTGGCCCAGTTTGGACAGGAGAAGGAGGAGTTGTAGGAGGGCCTGGTACCAGCACCAGTTCCCATGCTGGCCAGTACCAAAGACTGACCCGTCCAGGGGATGCCAGTTGGGCAAGGCTCACAGATCTGAAGCCGGACACCATCTACAACGTGACACTGACACCAGAGTCCAACGTGGAGTTCCTGAAGCCCCTCACCATCACCTTCACTACACAGCCAGGTGAGAGGAGGGTGGGGAAGGATGGTTTTCAGATCCTTTTTTCCATTTGCACAGAATTATTTATTTATTAAAATACCATGGTTACAGTGTCTTCTCTGATTTATAACCTTCTTGCACATCCTGATTGCCTGTCAACTATATTCCATCGTCCTTCTTGTCATCTTCCAGAGGTACTGAGTCCAGCTGTGGTCATGGTCTCAGAGTCAGGACCAAACAGTGTTAGAGTGAGCTGGAGCCCGCTGCAGCCTGATTCTGTACAGCACTATCGGGTTGAGTATTCTGCTCTACCTGAAGGGAAGGTCCGGGTCATCGACATTGATCAAGGCCAAAACTCTACAGTGCTAACCCAACTGCAGCCTGACACACAGTACCTTGTCACTGTGAGTGCACTTCACTTCTCCGGCCAAGAGAGAGCAATGTCTGTTAAGATCTGCACTCAGGAGGGTGAGGAACACTGCCAGCATATCTTTCATTCTAAAGGCTTTAATTGTCTGATGCTCCCAAAAGCTCATTCACTCTCCATCACTTCCTCTCAGAGCTCCCTGCTCTCACAGATCTGCAGCTGACAACACTGGGAAACAACTCTGTCCAGGTTCAGTGGAAGGGCAGCGTGAAGGGTCTACGGGGCTACTGGGTGACATGGGAAAGGGACAGTAACCCTTCTGGCCCATCCCCAGCCCTGTATCTGCCCCCCAACTCCCTGTCCACATTGCTCACTCACCTGCCGTCCACCACTCGTGTGTGTGTTTCACCTGTGTACAGGACTGCTCGCGGAGAGGGGCTCTGCTGCACAGCGCATTTTTACTCTGGTAAGGCACAGACTCCTGAACTCTATACAATGTGTGGAGTGCAAGCAGACATATCCATCCTCTCCATGCACTGAGCATAAGAAATAAATACAATACTCGATTTAAGAGCCTGTTGCATACTCACGTTTCTGAGTATTCATTGATCTGAGGGTGTCCATATTTCTGTCTCTCCTCATCATATAGATGCACTGCCTTGGAGCTAAAGATCTCAGAGCCATGTTTAAGACTACATAAGCCTTGAAAGTCAGAGGATTGGTGGAAGAGCTGGAGGAGGGGAGTCTGGAGACAGCGAAACTTGGCCGACATTAAGTGGCCTACCCTCACTTCAGGACATCCCTTAACCCCCCACCCCGCTCTACCCTTGCTGCTACTACCAATCATCAGACAGTATGACTCAGGACTGAGCTCCTACTTTGCTTAAGGAGGTCCCATTTCTACTCATGGGCACACACATTTGACTTTGACTCTGCACAACTAGGTACACAAACAACTAAGCAATTGAACACTCCCATTTCCATCATCCAGAGGCACACTCCACTGTAATGATTGTTACTTAAATATTTTTTACATTTGGGATTCATGTAATGTAGTTAAACAGCCCAAAAATGTGTATTGTAATTCATTTGGAAGTTTCAAAATTTAACAATGAGTAATTTAGGGGCAGTTCCTTCAAACCCAGGCCTTTGCTCTTGTACGTCAGAGACGTGGGTGATCTGCGTATGGGTGCTTCTGGTGAGTGGTAATCAAAGAGACTGCCCCTGCGAGGACCGTTCTCTCGCGTTTAAAAAAAACACATTTCTGCCTTTGTTCCTTTGTGGCCATAGTCTTTATCCTAAAATATTAAAAGTTATATTTCAAACGGAATGACTTATTTGTTTTTTCCCTGGAACTCTTTTCTTGGCTGCACATTCCTGTTTGGACTAATGTTCACATGACTTGGACAAAACGCGTTTTTGGGCTTCATTGGATTTGACACTGTTCTCTGCATTGAATATCCACCCTGATTCATTACACGTTACACATTATACACTGAAAAGTTTGAATGTTTGAATGTTTAGTATTAGGATAACGGTTTCACATTTATCACACTTCCCAACGATCCCTGGAAAATATGTCTGTACTAGGACATCACTTCAGGAATACCTCTAGCCCCACCTGCTGACAGGACTAAAAGAACTAATTCGTACTTTCCCTGTTCTTTACCATTCTTAAAAGTAAGTTGTCCTGACTGTGGAGATATAGAGATGTTATAAGTCACATAAGTAGATTTAGATATTTTAATAAGCATAAAAAAAGACCCTTATTATCCAATAATGACCGTTTTTTCAAACCAATTGCTTGTTAGAATGAATTGCAGGTAATAAGCAATCCCCGTTTTCACTATATTGTATTATCTATTAACATAAATGCCGTCAATGTAATTGGGAGTTTGGCTGTCATGCTCATGTTTAAAAACACCTAGGCCACCCACTTCTGAACATGAAGTCGCATGGAATTATTGATAGACCCGAATTATCTGTCATTTGATTTTAATGTTTCCAATCACTCATTCAATGTCAAAAGAACATTCCCATCGCTCATTACCTTAGCCGCTGGTTGTGACTCAAAGCGATTTGGATTCGATTAAACTAGTTGTACTTCCTAACCCTCCCCACATGTGGAGACGGGAATCATAGCGACCAAAAATTCCAAAAGAATTATTGTAGATTCCAAATTTTTTAAAAAGAACATTCAGAGACCATCATCAAAAGCAACAACTTCTGTAACCAGCACATTTCTAAAAGTGTTTTGTTTGCATTGCATGGTTTTGTATTTAAGGTAGTAGTAAAATACTGGTAACTGCATTTACACTTACATAAATATGGTCATCCACCCAAATACTAAACAGTAAAACAAAATTAAATACAAGACAAATACTGTGAAATACAGTTTATTTTTGTATTATTTTTCATTTCACTAAACTTCAGAAATAATATATAGTATGCTTTTATGCAAATTTCAGTTTAAATGGTTTTAAAACCAGACCAACAACATATAGCTGCAGTGTATGGTATTTGATCATCAATGTTCTCCTAAGTTGCAGATAAGTCCTTGCAAAAACAAGGAAGGAGGAATGCCATGTTTTGAAAAATGGTTTTTAATAACTAAAACTGTACTTTTATACTTTTATTGAAGATCTTAACCGTTTAACTGTTACTTTAAATCTAGAGTCAAAAGGAGAAAATAAAAATTTAACTGAAGACCAAACCCCAAATGGAGGGTAACCTTATTTGTGTTCTGGTGCGTCTAGTCTGTGGGAAACGATGACTGCCTGAACAAAACTGCATTTGTCTCTCTGAATATATTACTGCACGTCACCCAATTATTACACTCTGCCACACCCACTTTTTACATTGAATTCTGCATATGAGTGTTTTCCCCAGAAAGCAAGACGTCCAAGAAACACTGAGAGCCCAATCACAAGCAACGAGCGCCAAATCTAATCATAACTGGAGTTGCAGACAAGTCTGTTTTAGATGCTTAGCATGTTAAGAGCTGGTACCAAAGTAACAGGTTCCGATGGGTTAAGATTCTGGTCATGTGGGGCTCTGCTCTGTGTGACTTTCTGCCTGTGTCGCTCCTCTTGCCTTTTCTTCTTCTCCAAGCGCTGCTGTTCCTTCCTCTGTTTGTTTGATATCTGAAAGAGAATAGGAAATACTTAACACGCACGCGCACGCACACGCACACACACACACACACACACACACACACACACACACACACACACACAAAAATGTATACCCTGGCTTTGTGTGATGTGCAGGTGTCTGTTGCCGATTTATTGTCATTGCTTTCCATTGGCTTTTCTGAGACACAAGAGCCTGCCCCCGACCCAGCGGGACATGCTTGTCTTGATGGTTCAGGCTCCAGCCACTGGCCAGGGCAGTGCAGAGTGGAAGCCCTTGTTAAGCATCCATCCTCTTCATCACCTGAGAGAGCATAAGAACCTCCTGAACTTTAGCTGAGGTTTCCAGTAATCACGTGACCCACCACCGGTAAAAAACAAAACCTTTCGCATACCATCATCCATTATACACATTTATAAGATGACAACCAGGCAATCATAATATATAAACTACATCCAAGTTAGACTAAAATTAAACCAATGCTTCTCTTTCTAAACTGCACAATATTTTCATCCTCCTGCAAATTAATACTAAATGGTTTATAGCTCAGAAAAACTCCAAATAGAATTTACATATGGTTGCGCTGTACACTGATTAGCACTGGTCACTAATCACTCTTTGGAAAAGGGAAACAGACAAAAACAAATGGCCAGCCAGAACCATCCTAAAGGCTCGTTCACACGGACTGACCCTCGGGATTCTCGAGACAATGCAGAATCAGATCCTCTTCCCCAAGTGGATGGATGGGGACTTTATTCTGTCTGTCCCTTCCGCAATCGCCAGAGTGGCCAAACTCACGCTGTCCCATCAATATATTCAGATTCTGCGGAATTGAAAATAGATAATAGGAGAGAAAAGTATAACGGCACACCGCCCCTAACGAGCCATTAATAAAAATTTTAATTGAATCTTTTAATATGGGGGCTGAAATGGTACAATTACTATGGAAACAGCGACACGGAGCCTCCCAAATGAGTTGGTCTGTAAAAGCACCTGATGAGCCGGATTTTACAGGTTCAAATCCAACTTTTGTCATTTGCCAATAGTGACAAGGAGAGCACAGCTGCGGGCACAATTGGCAGAGCAGCAGCTGGGCTGATTTGAAAATGGCTGGGCTTTTCTCAGCTCATTTCTAACCAGCTTCCCGGGGTAATTTGGCAATTACCAATGAATGTATAAAATTTTAAATTTACAAATTCAATTTGTTAGTTCATAATAGTGGCAATGCATCAACAGGATTCGCCGTTTTGGTGTCAACAATAAAGCGCATCAAAATACCTCAATGCACAGCTGAGCAGGGCTCTCAGAGTTGTCTCCTATTGGTCGTATGCTATCGTAATGGTCCCCATAGCGATAGGCAATGTGAAGCTCTCGGCACACAGGCTTCTCTGAGCCATTTATCTTAATAAGAGTGGGAGACGAGAGAGCCAAGAAACACAAAAACGTGTACAATTTATTAAAATACTAATTAGACAGCAACTACTCTAGTGGACCAAGTGAACTAAGAAAACGTCCTTAAAAACTTATAACCAGGAAATTATGAATTAATAGTAAACAATGAAGAAAGCCATATAGGTTATTACCTCCCAAAGCGGGGCATTTAGCTGATGTATGACAACACGTAGTTGGTGGCTGCGAGCGAAAGCCACAATGGCATCATTGCCTGCAAACGTCCCTGGCTGGGAGAGGTTAGATACTGAAAGGAAAGTAGATGAATAACAACCAAGATACAGTTTTTACAATAACAAACTTATCTATAAACTAGCTACCTTCACCCTTTACCATCGACTACCAAAATTTGTGATCAGTCAGGGTTTCACCCTTTCCAACATGATTATTCTCCCATCCTGCATCTACCGACTGTCCCTCACAATGCTGTGTGAAGGGCACATCATCCTCGACGAAGGGCTCAAAGTCCTGTCGGTGTGCCTGCATGTACTGTACAGTCTCTTGGCGAAGTTGCAGGTGACCCCGCGAGTTACCCTCAAGCTGGTCCCCCAGGGAACGAAACAAACAGTTCCTGAGGAAGACAAGGGACAATAAATATGCAATCATTTATCATACATCCTGCATGTGAATATTTGCATCTTTTCCAACTCTCACCCATCTCCAGGAACCTCCCGTAGTTTTAGTCCGAGAGCTCGCAGCTGATTCGCAAAGCTGACAAATTCATCTCCTTCCTCGCCCTGGGGGCGATTCTTCTTGTCTTTGGCCAATGCCCTGCGAGCAGCACGTTCATCCCGCTTCCTCTCAACATCACACTTACGGTTCCCACGCACCACCTTTCCTGACTGCTTCCTGGACATGGGGATGCTCTGACAGACTCTACTGAGAAACCCCCACACACTCGCGCTCAATCGATGGATCACAGTGTTGGTGCAGGGGCTCTAGGGGGTCTAGTTAACAGAGAAAGGAAAATAAAAATTCTGGTCAATTAACATTGGTGCTAAGGCAATAATCAATTAATAGATAGTTAAATATCATAATTTCAAACCTGTACTACACTATAATAGTACTCCAGTATCAAATAAACAACGGCCCAGTGCAGTGTCCCTCCAACATTCTGTGCAACACTACGTCCAAGAGAACAAGACAGCATTGTGGAAGGAACTGTGTTATTTTTCCCCTAGCTTCATCACAACCCGATACTATGAAATAAAACAAGGCTAAATTGTGCGACAACCTCTAGTTAGGGAAACTGCGTACACGTAAAGAGCGGTCACGTCCTAGCTGTCAAATAAGGACAATAACTAGAACATTTTTGTTGTGTCGTAAAGAAAAGAGCGTAATTCACGTTCTACTTGCTAAACTCTAAAATACTAATTTCAACATTACGCTATCGTAATAGGTACAATGCACCGTTGGCTGTCAAGACACCTAGTTTGAACGTAGTTACACCTAATTCAGTTGTCAACAAGTAGCTATAGCGCAAGAACAAGTCATCAACCACCATGTACTCACATTTATATCGGTATGGACAGCAGTGGTAATGAATAATAAAAGCTGAAGTTAAACTTCATACATAAAATAAACCTTATGTTGAACTGCTCACCCGTCAGGTTGTTTACCTAACTTAAAGCTTGTCCCGTGGCACTGCTTCCGGGCCCTGGCTATTGAGTAGAGTACGGTGGCCTGCACAGCCCAAGTATTTATTTTAGCTTCGTCACTTCGCAGTTGCTTTTCCTGACGTCACAGATGTGCTGTCCTACTTGCTCTGCTTTAGCGGTTGGCAAAAGCTTCGATTCTTATATAGTTACAACAATCAGTTGACCATAAATCATTGGTCTTCCTCTGCGTGTACAGAAACGTGTACTAATTGCATAAATAAACAGTCAATTGAATTAGGCTATATCGGCAAACCTTTTTCGTTTGTTTTATTTGTATGAAGAAGCGTAAATATATTTGAGTCGAGAAACTATCAGAGTCCAGGCATGCACTAGCCTCATAAATGTAGTCCCCACGTGCGCTGCAGACATTACTTTCTGAACTGGAAACGTGAAACAAATTGCTGTTTTACATGTTTCCTTAGGCAGAGTAATTGCATTGAATGGACGATTACTTTCAGAGTAATCGTTTGCCAGAATACTGTAGGCTACTCAGAAGTTCTTGCAAAAAAGTTGAAAAACTGTTGGGCTGCATAAAGGCTGCACATTTGGTGACTACTCAGACTTGCTATATTTTGTCTTCGTCTGGTTCTTTGAGAAAAATTATATTTGTAAAATGGGCTATAACAAATAAAAATAGATTCTTATTTAACTAAAAACAGACTGAGGTCGCGTGTTTGTAATGCGTTCTTCATTGTACAAGCTAAGATCAGCCCGGCTAGCTCAGTCGGTAGAGCATGAGACTCTTAATCTCAGGGTCGTGGGTTCGAGCCCCACGTTGGGCGAACTGTTTTCTTAAATGGCTAATAAGACATCTTCCTGAATGTCCACTAAATGGCAAGACAGCGTCAGTGGCGTTGTGCTTTGATTCTTACAAAATAGTAAGTGTATCAGATTGTATAGTTTCTTCTTCTCAAGTTGATGAATATGTAGGTGTAAAACAAATGAGCTGGGGATTTATTAAAGATCATATATATGTATTTTAGATATATTTCCTAAAAAACAAATGTGATTTCCTGTTGAATTTGGTCTCGACTATATTTTTGACCACTGGTGAAATAAAACGATGATAGCCTATAGACTAACTATATGCGATATCAACGTTTTATACATCCATAATAACCACCTCTAGCCTGGAGATTTGTGTTTTATTTGAAAACGCAATCACATCATTATTATTTGAGCGACAGTTCTTGGTTATTCACAACTGTAATTAAATGTACAACGTAATTAATTTGTCATCCGACACGCTGCTAATGGGATTAAAGTATAACAAGACTTGTTCGTAAATCACTTTAACAGGTATCTTTGGTCTTAATCTTGGACGTGAACTCGACCTGTAGACTTTCCGTGTTGTTCTCACAGCCGAATTTCCTGTACAGGGAAAGGAGGAAAGCGTGTACAACCGGGTTGCCAGTTTAGAACTCTATAAAATGCACCTTTACGTTTTTTAAAAGACAATGAAGATTACTCAGTCTCTGCGTTTCCTTTCTTTGCATTATATGGGTGCTATTACGGTTGCTATTATACCCAGTGCATGAACATTCTGACAGATCTTTTTAAAATGTTATATTACATATCAAAATAAGTTTTTTTTAATAACATAAATTCAGCATTGCACCATTTTCCACTTACAATAATACGTTTGCTGCAGGGAAATTTTAGTTGTGGAAACTCTGTTTAGAAAAACAATTTTTTATTTTGTGGTAAGAATATAATGTTTTTGTTTGAAGTACATTGGTCAACTCTTGAACATTTTCTATTCTTATTATTATAGCTGGTACTTTCAACTGGACCATAACTGTCTGTCCTAAAACAATCTTCACACTTATTTGCTAGATTTATAGCCTACTGACCGGTTTATAGCCAAACAGGCATGCATTATTAATGCAAATAATATTGAATGGGACCAAAGTGAATGTATAATATAGGTCCAACATTTTATGAAATAATCTTGGCTAGTTTTTTGGCGATCAACAGGAGACGTAACTTCTTCAGAGAGCTTTTTCAAGGGGTACAAATTAATATTTTTACACAACATCTGGCAACCCTGTAGGGCGGGGGAGGTAGGGACCCCAACACATCTACAACAGCACAAGATGTCGAACTACACACGGAAACTGGTCTACGGCCGTGTTTCTATTGCTCTTAGACCTACATTCACACGTAAGAGTCGAGATTTTGGTATTTTGACTCGATCGAGTCTACCTGTATGATAACATTGTAATTCTAACTAAGTTTGTTTGGGGGGAAAAAAAGTGGGTTGGTAGTTTGTTAGCGGTATATTTTAAAACAGAGATTTGTTTATGCATATATTTTGTCCCTGTTAAAAAAAAAAGAAAAGCGCGGAATTCAAAGAAGTGGATGACAGAAACGCACGTCGAGAACGGGGTCACTGAGAGAAAGTGACGCGTTCAAAGCAGGACTGCAGAACTCTATCCCTAGCCTCTTACGCGGATTTACGGTAGGTCTCCTCTTGTCATAGGAACTCTTGTCCCTCTTAAACCCTTTTCCCTGGTGCAGAAATAACATTTGGCGGTGAAATGGCGGCCTTTTTACTTACGAGTTTAATTGCATAAGTATTAGGAGAATAGTTGCAGGATAGTTGCATAGTCTAAGAAAACTTAAGGTTTAGTCCAGTCACAATTACTACACAATATTTGTAATAACAGTAACAACAATATTAGAAGAAGAAAAAGTATTTTTAAAATCTTGGAAACTGTCCTAAAATTGAAGTTCATTTTACTTGTAAGAATGTGACACATCGACGCGTGATTGCCGTAGAAATGAGCATCTTTACGCTGGACTTCACTGATCGGCCACATGCTGGCACCACAGCACCAGATAACTCAATTTTAGTCACCGAAAAGGCGAGATCTGAAAAGCGTCGTCCTAAACGCTAATCAGCTATCTGTCAATGATAGGCAAAGCAATATTTCACCCAAAACGAATTATTTTGGCACTAATAGCTTTATTCACTATTTAATGGTTTGACAATAATTTTGATAAAGTCTAAGTCAGTCGGTAACATTATTCCGCATTATTCTGTTTGAATCCTTTTGCAAAAGTAAAAATATTTCGAATTTTCGAAATTATATTTGGGCTTGATTAAAGTCTTAATCATACTGTTTTCTTTGCAGTCACCCTTATCACTCATGCATAATAATATATAATTTTATTGTCCCCTTTTCACAGCTTAATATTGCAGTCACCCTGCCCCATCCAATGGAGTCAGCATAACCAGTGAGCACCAAAGCACACCCCTTCATCATGCGAGCAACCCATCTAAAAACACCTTAACTCACCCCCTCTGTTTGTCTAAAACTGTGGCTTATCGCATTTGTACTTCACAACCCACCATGCTCTTGGGACATTGCTGGCGTAGGCATAAGTCCAATGGGGCCACTTTTTTGTTTGTGCTGGCTGTCTGCACAGCATGTGCAGCTGCGCTTCTGCTGCTGTCCCAGCTGCACGAATGTAGAGGGGAGCTACATTCACAGACCCAGCGGTATAGACAGCAACAGGAGGCTCTATCTGCTCAGCTGCAGGGTGAGTGAGAGTTCTATGATCGGGATGAATGTTGCAGCCCTGTATGAAAAAGAGTGAATGTGAAAGCCAGTCAGCAGTACTGCAGAAGAATGCCTATTTACCAGGAATTTAATTCTAATTTGATATGTGTGAGAGAAGCTATTCTGATTCCAGAATATCACAGAGCTATTCTATTAAACTAATCAATTTAGGGAACATGAGAATATGGGATGGTACAGTTTGATCTGTTGATTCTACTTATACGTTGGAAAGAATGAAAATTATATAAAAATATGTTGGTAATTTCCCCCTCATCTCCCTTTCTTTCAGTGGTGTATGAGCACCGCTCTCGCCTGGAGAGATCTCTGCATAAAGAGAGAGGAGAGCACAAAAAGACCAAGGAAGGTCAGGACTCACATTGCCGCTCTCCCTCACTCTTTCCTTTTATCATCCTGCACCTATGGACAGCCATTTCTTCTTTAACTTTTCATATCTTTCAAACTGCCAACCTATAGAATTCCTGGTTTACAAGTTGGAGACCCAAGAGACTTTGAACAAGGAAAAGGTAGGACTTTAATAAGAATTTGTGCTGAGAGTTGTGTCTGTAGTGCAGTTTTTCCTAAGTCTCTGTCCTTGTCGGGGCAGCAGAAATCGATG
This sequence comes from Hiodon tergisus, assembly GCA_025775045.1. Taxonomy (NCBI): domain Eukaryota; kingdom Metazoa; phylum Chordata; class Actinopteri; order Hiodontiformes; family Hiodontidae; genus Hiodon; species Hiodon tergisus. The sequence continues at coordinate 896,681 of JAOVYW010000033.1, forward strand.
AACAGATACATTGTTATTGTTAAATGGTATTAGGTAGTTCAGATAGTTTCTCATTCAGACTCCACAGTCCACAAGTCACTAGTTTGTTTTCACAGTTAAAATATAATGACAGCATGTGTGTTTTCTGTAGGGCCAGAATGCAGATCTGCATACCCAGATGCAATCACTGCAGACCGAACACAGGGAGCACCGTCTAGCTCAGCAAAAGGCCCTTGAGGAGTGTCAACAACAGAAGGCCTTTTTACATACTACTAGCCAGAACCAGGTCGCCTCAATGCAGGGTCTGTCAATTCACAGTTTAACCTTTCCAATCTGTACATATCCCTGTAAGTGTACTCACTGTAAACACAAACCAATATATACAATCACAGCCTTACATATTGGAATGCATTAACAATTGTCCTAGAAGTTGATTATTGTACTTATTTCATATATGTTTATTTTGTCACTTAAAACTTTCTCATTTCTCTTTGTCTGTCAGATATAATAGTGAAACTGAGAGAGGAGAGTAAGCTGTTGAGAAAGGCTCACCAGGAGGTCCATGACCAGCTGCTGAGTGCCCAGGTAGGGGAGTCCGAGGTCTTTGTTCACCATGATGAAGGTAGTGCTTTGCTGATTTGGTTGGTTTTGTGTCTTGGTGTTTTAGAGTTTGTGATGTTGGGTTGCTGAGTATTGTTTGATGTCTGTGATGTGTTCTAGGGGCAGGTGGAGGAATTCCGGCAGCTTAGACAGGCGTTGCAAAAGATGCCAGAACTGAGAGCCCGCTCAGACATGCCATCACAAGCACGGGCAGAGCAACTCATGGGTTCTAATCTGCTGAATCACAAGGTTCTCATTATCATAGATCTATTCACAACATGACATAACTCTATAAATCCCCTGGGTATAGGGCATGTCGTTATGTGCAGGATTTAAAAAATCAGTTTTTTTAAAGAAACACTGTTCCTTTAATTGTTGGGCAGAGGTACAATGGGACAAATCCAGGGTAAAAAAACTGCAAAATGTTTGGTTGCCAAAATAGGTTCTCAGACTAAATAGGTCTAGATACAAATCATGTTATCTTACCAAATCCAAAACCAATCAATCTAATCAAACCTATTCTAATTGTCCTAACTCAGGTTACACCCCCTACCATCAGTGAGTATAAACAGCAAACACAACAAGAGACCCTGGGTTCTAGACCGGTGGAAATCCACTCAGCTGATCAGAAGGGTTTACCAGTGATCAGCATGGATAAGAAGGCAGGTGCTGGAGGAAAGACGCTGGAATTGGACAGGTGCATTTGAGAATGGGTCTTCGTTATCTACACATCCTCTGTTGCTCTTTTCAGTTAGCTGTTGTAGTACCTATATTTCCATGGATTTCTTATGATTCCTGCTCTCTGTGGTGTTCAATGTCCATTGATAATTTAGTTGGAAGAGCTTGAGCAAACATGATAATTACAGCCAGACAGAGGACCAAAATGTCCCCAGAGATGATGAGAGGCTACAATCTCACCATGAGCAGGATGCTGGACCCAGTCAGTTGAGGGGCACAAGTCCAGAGGAGATTGATGAGGACAACGACTTGGGAGAAAAGCAAGGCGATGGAGAGTTGCAAATCGGTCAGTCTTAGCTCAGTAAAGCGCAGTAAAGCGCAACATGAGCTTTACATTAAATGGTAGTCATGTAAGGTACACCTCATTTGTCATTGAATGCACCTCTTTTCTCCAGAATTTGTGCCTGTGTGTTTTGTCTTTGATTACAGACCCACAGGGGGAGGAAATGCCGCAGGGCCAGGGGATCATTCTGCAGGAACCAATGGTAAGTCATAGAGCAATGGCTTTATTTTTGGGATTTCACATGCAAGAATAAAACTACTCTTTACAATGCACTGTAAATCTACTCCAGCTTCTAGGGCTTTTGATGTAAAATATAAATAAATATGAGATTATTAAAAAAGATTATTGTCTTTTCACTGTAAAATGAAAGTCTGAAAAGTTGTCCGCAGTCTAAGTCAATGTTCTATATTTCTGTCACTCTCTCAGGATGATTGGAGAATAGGAGAGAGAGAGGATCCACCTGAGCAGGAAGATGATGAAGAGAAAGACGATGCAAATGAAACAAAATATTAGTGCTGCCTTTCAAAAACACTCTGCTGATGCTTCTTATCCAGACTTGTCTTCTGTCTGTACCCACACTCCTCTAATTGTCAGCATGTGGCCCCCGCCTTAGGCTCTTTTGGTTTATTTAGTCTCTTCTTTCTCTTGAGCATCACCAGTAGTTTATGATTAATGTTCACAATACATAAAAAGGTGCCTTATATGCTGTTACTAAATACATTTGTAACCTTGATCAATAGGATATTGTGTGTAATGGTTTGAGTTACTGCCATTTATATTTTAAATCACATTTTTTACAGATTTAATATTGAGGTTAAGCTTCTGTTTTCCACTCAGTATTACAATGCTTCACATGTGAAATACATTCAAGGAACTAAAGTAAATAAATTCCGTGTTGTATGTTTATGTTTGTTTAATGTCCACTTAGGATACGGAATCAGAATTTGGAATTTACTGTTAATATGTATCTTAATGTTATGGCTAAATTATATCATAGTCTCATTTTTGGGGTGAATATAGGTGTTATATTGTCGAAAGAAAACAAACTTGCTAATGTAGCTATTTATTTAACTGTAGTTTATATTACCGGCATTTTAGTTTTGATTTGTTTTATAGTTTAAGTTACGTCTATCATTAATAGTTATTTGAACTGATTCGGAAAATAATACGCAATACGGGCAGCGGCGCACGAGCGAGTTTGACATTTAGCCAGGATTGTATATTATGTATCAGGCCGCATTTCCATGTTCAAGGTTTTTTTTTTTTTACAATGCAATATGGCGTTAAAAGATTAAAACATTAACAGTGTGTTTGGAAAAATTTATTCTTTTGGCTTTATTTGGCACGTAACCGTGCTGTTTTTTTCAACGAACTATCACTTAATTCGGCATCACCTGGATGCCATGTTAATCTGATACATTTACACCAATCAGAATATTACGGATTGAATGATCGCTAGATTTCATTCGTTATGCTTGACTGACGTGATAGATGTATACTACAACAACGCTATTGGGATTGGTCAGGTCCCTGCTAACAAGCACTGCCCTTCGTTTCTGAACTGAAATAAATCTTTTGGTCGATTCCGCCATTTTAAAGAGTGATCTTTCGAACAGCGGTGTGCGGAACGTAGTTCGTGTTGTGAGTGAAATTAGTTATTTTGGACGACAACAACGGACAAGTGGCCAACTGTATGTATTTTGGTAGCTGGCAAGCTAGTTAACAGCACGACAACAAATTGTCTTGCGGTTTTGTTTAAATTTCGATTGTCTTACAGTCGAAGGGGGAACGCGATGCCGAGTCACCCGCTGCGTGTGGCGGTGGTGTGCTCGAGTAACCAGAACCGCAGCATGGAGGCGCACAACATTCTAAGGTAATATATTGAAAAATGTAGGCGACTTGCATAACCTGACCAATTATAAATCAAAGTGACGAGGTAGCCGTTGTTGGGAATGTAATGCGAAGGCAGCGAGCTTAGTTCTGAGAAGTTCATGTTTAATTCCGTTTCTGAACGTGGCGAACCGTTACATCGTACTATGCATCGGTCCCCTGAGTAGGTTCCCTGGCGCTTTTAACTAAGTTGGCTACAAGTAGATCGTCAACCAACCTACGCAAAGTCAATTGCTAGACGGACATCTAGTTTTTAAGAATAAATTCCTCATCGGACTGCGGATGCAATCGCTTTAAACTCTTTCTAGCCAGCGAGGTACCTTGGTTATGGCTAACCATACTCGGCCCATAACTAGCTACTGGGGAAACTAAGATGACATAGAAGCCGTAATTCCCATCTGATCCAGAATGTATCCCCTATAACCGCCTGATGGTTAATACTAACATGACCGAGCTGTCGATTACGAATTAAAACTCCGATCCCCCTGAAGTTTTGTGTTTTTGTGGGGCAACCGCTAAAGGACCTCTCAAGAGACGTCAGAGGCATTACGCAATCACGGAAGTAAAGCAAGTTTTGTTTAATGTGATTTTTGCTTTGTACTAATAAAAGGAAAGGCGTGACGATTAAAAAAAAATCTCCTACAATGTCCCTGTGATCTTTACTTCTAAGCCATGTTATTAGTATTTGTAATGCTTTTAATCAACACACAACGATAATTGAGTGGTCACCTTGTGTGAACTATTTAATCCCGTAAAGTCAAGTGACGCACAGGCAGTTAATTCCACGCTTGTTTAGCAAATGCCTATTTTGGCATCACGAGCTAGAAGACAATTCGCGCGTGTGTGTGTAATGAAAAATGTTGGGATATGCGAATATTTTCTGTTCTCAAAAATGAAAGGACACGTTAAACTGGCATATTAAGGAATTTTCCTTCCACCATACCTATTTATTTAAATGAACGAATGATCTCGCCTGACGTTTCCAATTGTAAAGTGAGCGGTAGCTCAAAAACCTGCTAACACTATTGCCCCAGAAAACTGGGGATACCTGGCCTCAGTTGTTGGCTATATGTTTTTCCCTTTGGGTTCGCTGAAAATTGCTAGTGGTTTTCCGCGTTATTTTTCTGTGTGTACCGTTTTATACAGTACGGTTGAATAAACAATTCATATTTAACCCATATTGTTTAAATAAATGTATGTTATGTGTTTAACTGTTAGTTTTGCATAGAATGTCAGGTCTAATTATGTAATTGAATAAATAATGGTGGCATATAGGATGGTCAATGATTGTATTGGGGCAGCAACAAAATTTTATATATATATACACACACACACCTATACCTATCTGCCTCCCTCTGGAATACGAGTGTCACTGACATTTTCTCCTGGTTCTTTCTCCTCCTCTTTTATATCCCCAATTCTTGTACCCCTTTCCCCAACCATCTACCTTAATATCCTCCCTCCTGTCTCCTATCGCCATGCAGCAAGAGGGGTTTTGATGTGCGGTCATTTGGAACGGGGACCCATGTGAAGCTGCCGGGCCCAGCTCCAGACAAGCCCAATGTGTACGACTTCAAAACCACCTATGAGCAGATGTACAATGACTTAGTCCGCAAAGACAAGGAACTGTATCCCCTACATTCCACATATTGCAGGTCACAAACACTATAAACTAAATTTTTATCCATTGCTGTATAGTCTTCCTCTGGCTGGGTGACCAGAAGTGAACAATAGGAAGATGAGAGATGGGGGAGTGTATTTTTGCATTCCAACTTTGTTTGCACATGACATTTATTTTCTTATTGTGGTTCACAGGATGAGAGTGTGAGTGTGCAGCTCTTTTGTTACATGTTACAAGTTACGTAAGCGACCAAGAAAAAGACCTGCTATATAATTGTGGCAACCTGGAAGGACACTTCACAGTTGATACTTGTCCTGTTTTTGTTTAGAGGCGTTATGAAAAAAATGTTTTAAATAAATTAAGACCTATACCATGTACACAGAAAATTATCAATTAGACTGTCCATTTGGTCTGTTTTGCTCATTCTCGGCAAAATAATGGCTTGTGCGACAGATTTTAATATGAAATTATAGTTTAATCTCTCATCTAATATAAGCCGTATTTTAATTTAATCTGGCTTTGTTTTAAAAGGATCTTCACGAAGTGCTTTGCAAAGCAAAGAGTGATTTAAAGAAATAAAATGCTAATAACTGATTTATTAGCATTATTGATATCTAGGTTTTTTCAAAAAAATGGACAGAAATATTACTGACTGATAGGAAAATAAACTGATAAGACTTGACTTCTAATAATGTAAAACAAAGAAGATGAGTTATCAAATGAAAATAACAAAAGGGACAGATTTAAACACTCATTTTCGGTAATGGGGAGCCATTTCAGTTTTTTTGGTGTTAATCCAGGCATGAAGAAGCTTAGCTTATTTTAAAACATTTTAAATGTAATGCTTACATCACCTTTTACAATGTAGTGGTGCACTTGCAAACCCAAAAACTGGCTAAGTAGCTAGTGAGCTGTTATAATGTTTATTATGTGAATAATAATGTAAAACCTGTAGATTCTTGGACAATAAGGCGGCTTCTTATTTTTTGATGTTATGGCTTTTGGCATTTGACTTGTGGAACTTGAGACTTCTGTGCTAGCGTTATAGACAGCAGTGACCTACTTCATAAGAAATTATCCGTAGTTTGTAAAATACATTTTTTTATTTTAGCACGACCTATTCAAAAACGGCAATATCATGCAAGGAATAGTGTAAAACAAAATAATAATAATTGTTCTATGACGTCCCATGTGTAACTGTGTGGGACACACTTGCTTTATTATTGCACATACCTTTCTGCAATAATAAGGTCATAGGTTGTTTTAATTATAAGTGGATCCAAGGCTAAATAGGGGAAGTGTGGCCACAGCCCGAACTTTGGATAACCTATGTGGCTTTGACCATCATGGGTTTACTTTTTTTACCCTAGCGGTTAGATTCTGATTGAGAATCTGTCCTTTATATAAAAGATTTTAATATTGACATTCAAGAATTTAACATTTGTAGCAATTGTCAGGCATTATTCTACTGAATGTTGTGTATTATAAGGCTTTTAAAATGTAATAGTGCAGCACATTTATTTAGGTTTATTAGCTCTGTGCTTTCAGTTTATTGCCTTTTACCTTATTGAAGGAGCCAGTACTCATAAGTTTAGTTTGCATCATGTTGCCACGCATAATTATTTGAGTCTGAATAGATTCAAGGTTTCTCCTACCACCAGACTATAAGGAAAGGACCAGGCTATTATTATGAGCATTATATCGGCACTAAGATATTAGCATTAAAAATGCTAATATCCACCGCTACAAAAAGAATGGCCAATTCATGGCATGTTCTGCAAAATCAAGATAATGCACTGTGCATGGGAAGCTGTTAAAATAGTAACTTAAGGTGAAATAATGGGGAACTGATGCAAAATTGAAATAGAGAAATTCAGTTGTTTTTTGCATTTGTTGCAAATTGTGGACAGAAATTAGGGAATAAACCCATGGAAGGCTCAAGCAGCCTTCTCATGAATTTATCTTTTAAATTGAGTTTGCCAGCACCTGATTCCCTTACCTTTAATTTTTCTAACTTTATTTGCTTTATTTCCCTCAGCTATGTGGAAACAGAAAATAAACTACTGTTGGACAATAAGTAGGTACCTAAATTAAAGTTGTCAATTATAGTCATAGAATCCTTTTCATGGAGCAAGTTACATAATTAATTGTTTTCTATTTTTATGTTATGTAGTCTTAGGCTATTGTGACTACCCCTGTTCCTTATTCTGTAACAAAAAACGTGTTGAATAAGGTTTCTGTAGAAATGGTATGGTATTTTTTTGCTATGGTGTTGCAGGAGATTTTGCAAAAAAAACAAATATTTTTGGGGGAATTGATTTAAATATTTGGACAGTATGAATTAAATATTTGAATTTTAGAGACATTTGAGAAGTGTTAGCAAGTGGGCTAGCTATATTGGATTCCTGTATTTTACTCTTCTGGCATGACTGAAGCAAAAACAAAATGTGATATACAAGTATGTGTTTAGATTAAGATCAGCACAAGACTGGCTTGTGAATCTAGTGAATGTGGTTTAAAGAAACTTGTACTAATTTGTACACAGCTGCGTACAATGCTGTGCGAGTGTTCTTGGTTAGTCTTGTTTGGATATGGAGCTGCAGACTAAGAAGTAAGGCCCAAATCAAGAATACTTTTACTCAGTTACGGACTGCAAGCCAAGCAAGTGCTGCCTGAAAGACTAATAATACTCAATATTAAACTCCATTTAACTCCATGTTAAGTACTACCGTTTGACCCAGAGGTGAAAACGGGAGGCTTATAAGCATCAAATAATTTTCTACCACTGGCTGTTGACTGATATCTGTGGTGTATGATATAAGATTCCCCTCATGAAAATGCCCTATTGACAAGCAAGGTAGCTAGCTTTACCTGAATTAGCCTGTTGATGAGAATAGCACCATTTTCAATTGTCTAGCAGGAAACTACATTATGCAAGCTTTACACTCAAAAGGTTTGGAAAAAACCTCTCCCTGTTTAAATATGTCTTGAAATGGTAATAGCCATGTACTTGAAAAAAAGAAGCAATAAACACATGCAGGATTTCTACATATGATTTGGGGTAATGATGTTGTTATCATTTCCATGCCATGTTGTGAAGCATTGGTAACGTGCTTATACACATGTAAATCCAATTTTCTCCACAAAATTACTTTCATATTTTTTTTTTTAAAGATTTTTCACTGATAAAAAATATTGCAATATGGCTGTTGAAGCATGTCAGCAAGCCATTTATAATTGATATATCAAAGACTTGTTACAGATCCTTAAAATTTAGGAGATACTTAAAAATTCTGGAGAAATTCATATTTGTCATTCTTAATATGGCCATCAAAACATGTAAAGCAGTCAATAATAATTAATATATTAAGATTAAGACTTGTCACCAAAGGACATGGCAACATCTTTTGTGCTGTGTTACCTAGGTGGTTCTTGCGTGACAGAATAGGAAGCTGTATTAAATTTTTGAAGTTAGTGTAATAACCTTGTGATTTAACAAAAATAAATATTAAGAGTACCCAAAAAAAATCCTAAAATGTAGTGAAATCCTCTACCTATTGAATGCCTAGAATTATTTCCTGCAGCAGTGCAGTTCTGAAGATTTACTGTGTTTAATGTGAGAAACTTTGTTTGGTAGTCTCAGAGACTGGCAAGTATGCCCAGAAAATTACAAGCTGCTGTTAGGACTTTTAACAAACTATATGCGACAGCATCAAGTGTTCAGACTATGCAATTTAAAGCTGGTAGGCAAGAACCTAGGAAGTTGCTTTGTGTGCAATTCAGAATGGGCAGGTTAATGGATCCATGCAAGTTTGACAGGGGCATGAAAGTAGGTGCCAGCCGTTATGAGTCTCAAAAATAGCAACCCTGCTGGGTTTCTCACGCACAACAGTGTCATTGGTGTGTGGTGAATGATCCGCCATGCAAATAACATCCAGCCAACAGCAGCCCTGTGGTCAGAAACAACTTGTTGGTGAGACCGGCAGAGTGTAACACGTCTGGTGCAGGGTGATGGGCTACTGCAGTGTATAACGACTCGTAGTTCCTTGAAATGGATGGGGTATGGCAGCTCACGACCTAGCCAAGTGCCACTCCTTTCAGCAACGTTGTTGTCAAACGGGTGCATCCCATCATGGCAGCAGTGTATCCATCTGCGTTATTCCAGCAGGATAATGCTCCGAGCCACAAGGCTTAGATTGTCCAGGAGTGGTTCCTCCAATGGCCTCACAGTCACCAGATCTCAATTCAAGCATTTGTGAGATGAGATGGAACAGATATTCAAACTTGAGATCATTCACTATGCAGTCTGTGCCCCAACAAATTCAGATTGTTCTGAGGGGAAAAGGGGGGACCAACTGCTATTAGATAGGTGTAGCCACTCTGTGTGTGTGTGTGTATATTTTTTTTTTTTTTTAGTTGGTCAATGGCTCTTCTGCTATTTGTCCCATTTAAAAAAAATGAACTGCCACTGACTTGAAGCTCTGTCTGAAGATTGTGTCTCGTGTGACTCAGGGGAAGGTGGGTGGATGGTTACTTGTGTTACACAACTAGCGAAGCGCATGTATCTTCTACCACCTTGCCTTTTTGTCTTCTTCAGCGTCCTCATTTTTTAAATTCCTCCCCCTTAGCACCAACCTACACAACGTTTTTTTTTTTATCCATGTTTGCCTTTTTCTTACTGCGTTTTCTACTCGATGTCTTTGACCTAATGTGGTGGTAAAGGATATCTGGAGGCGTGGATTGAAGCTAGGGTGGCTGGGGCAAGGGTTATTTAGGAGAGAGAGACAGAGATGGAAGAAAGACCGAATGAGGCCCTGTTTTTGTCGGGGGAATGGAAAGGAGGCATTTACACCTAAATGAAGTAATTAGGACGAAAGTGGGGAGAAAAAAAAGAAAAATGACAAGCATTTAGTTCTATGATCACTAAGCAAAATACATAGCATCTGTTGTTTATAGCATAGGTTCTCAAACTGGTCCGTGGATTCTTGGGGGTCCACAAACTAAGTACATTTTATACACTTTTGTTCATCAGTTTCTCAGTAGGGGGTCCGTGATTAACGTTGCATGTCAAAAAGGGTCCTTCAACAAAAAAAGTTTGAGAACCCTTGGTTTATAGGATAGGTTATGTTTTGATTTTATGATGTACACTTGACTTGGTAATTTTCATTAGATTCCTTGAATTTAATCTTGTTTTAGCTGCAGGGTTAAGTATATATATGCTCTGTGGCCAGGTTATTAGGTATAGTAAAGGCAGTGAGTCTCATAACCATAGCTTACCATGTAAACAGACATGAATGGAGGCATACAGTTATCGTTTGATTAAACAAGAAAATGGGCAAAACAAGTGACTTAAGCAACTTAGAGCATGGCATGATAGTCGATGCCAAGCGTCAGTATACCAGTACCAGTAGGTTCCAGTATCTCAGAAACTTGTGGGTTTCTCATGCATGATTGAATTAGAGAGTGGTTTGCCAAACACAAATGTCCCAGTGAGGAAATTCCTGTGAGGGAAAGATTGTTGATGAGAGAGTTTGAAGAAGAAATATATGGTGTGGGGAATATTGTCCAGGTACACATTAGATTCATTGATATTAATTGAGCAGCTGACCAAGTGCATCCCTTTTTGGCTACGATTTACCCTTGACACATGGATGCTTTCAGCAGGATAACACTATATGTCACAAAGCACGTATTATCTCAAAATGATTCCAGGATTATGACAGCGAGTTCACTTTACTTGAGTGGCCTGTGCAGTCCCTTGACCTCAACCCAATAGAGCATCTCCGGGTTGAGGTGGAACCAGCTGCATGAATGTACCACCATCCAATCGGTAGCAACTGCTAGATGGCATCGTGTCCGCATGGACCAAAATCCCTGTGGATTGTTTCCGACACCAGTAGATGGGTGTACCTTTTTTAGATGTACCACCCCTCCTCTTTAAACGGCTTACATTGCCCACTGGTCTTTTAGAGTGCAGTGGCAGACAACATTTTTCATAAGTGCGTAGGTTGCCCCAAGGATGTCTGATCGCCTGATAGGCATGACCCTTGCATGCGCTGCCATGGGCAGGGGGCTTTAGCTGACACCTCCTTTTGTTACAGAGACAGGGCTAAAGAAGACACTACTTCCCATCCAAGGTAGGGAGCAGCCGTCCCAGTGAATGCCCCTGAAGGCATGGTAGGAGAGACCGCTCTGAGGAGCATCCCAAAAAAGGACTTACCAGATGGACACAGGGAAGAGATCACGTGGAGTTCAGCTTCTCTGGCACAGAGACACTCTTCCTCTTCTGCGCTTGGCTCATCTTCCTCTCCGCCTAGGCATAGGAAGAGGAGGCGCAGATCCTCCATTAGGGCTCCGTGGGACAAGTTGTCTGTACTTTTAGAGCAGCATCACTCATCAATCAAGTCAGAGAATCATCTGCTACCACCTGATCCAGTTTTCGAGCCGGAACCTTCCAGCATGTGCCCCCAGGTGCTCCTTTTCAAGCAGAAAGGCATGATGACCAGTTTGAGGATGGCTTTGTCTCTCTCATAGCATCAGAGGGAAACCAAGCCAGTACCAAGCCAGAATATTGGCTTTGACTGTAGGGGGATTCGGCCCCAATCCACTGAGTAAGCTTCAGCTCATTACAAGAACATTTTTGAAGCTGGCAAAACTCATCTGAGTTTGGCTGCCTTATTGGACGCTAATAATTTTCCAATGTTCCACATTTTATTTTCACCCCTGCAGTGGATGGTCTTTTACACAAAGGAAGTTAGGGAGACGAGGGCTTTCAACCCTCAGCTAGACCCTGAGCAGCAGGTGGTGTGAAGGCCATAACCCAGTAGATCCTTCCACAGGCCACACTCGCAGCCTCAGGGAAAATCCCAGGCTCTTGGATATTCCGTCAGGGGCATGCTACAAGCGTCTTGCAGTTCTCAGTGCTGTCCGGGCTTGAATAGACACTCACTGCTGTTCCCAAGGAGAAGCAGCAGCCCTAGCACATTCCTGCCTCAGGACCATCTGGAATCACCATAGTTTGAGCCAGTTATTCGGTGTGCTAAGGCGCTGTTTGAATGGTTCTGCCCTCCAAATGCATTGGCGGGTTTTATTCTAGGTACAATAACTCTTTAGCGCCATACATCTTTACAAAGCATGTGGATATGATTCTGGCCACCCTGAGGCTGAGAGTAGTCAGGGTCCCGAACTACCTGGACGCTTATCTGTGCTGAGTCTACAGAGGAGACATGGCATCGCACGCAGTTCATTACCGATCACATGTGCAATGCAAAATGGCGGTGGTGTCTTACTTCAACCACTTCAGCATCCTGAAGTCGCCCGATCTCAGTCGGTTAGTGGCTAAGATTCTGCTCTGGTCTCGGACACATCTCCTCTCCCTCCGGGGCAATAAATCTGCCAGGCGTCGCAAACACACTCAAGAGATGGCATGGAATGGAGGCTCAACCCTCAGGTGGTGAGCTTCTTCTGGGACGGGTTCGGGATTGCTCAGATCAACCTCTTCACCCCCACGAAAAAAATGACGTGTTGCTCTCTGCCTGGGCCTTTTGGTATGGGCGATTGACACCCGACAGATTGCTAGCGCCGCCTCCACTCGTTCACAGTACGGTTACGATTGGGGCGTATTTCAACCATGGTGTGTGGCTTAAGATTGGAATCCCACCATTTCAATAAAAATGGCATATAAGTTCAGCAAGCTGGCTTTGCCTAAGAAGATCACTGGCTATTCCAAGAGAGGGCTGGCTCCAGGGGTACATGGGTTGCCGACATCTGCAACGCTGCAGTTTGGGCGACTCCCCATGCATTCTCCCCAGATTCTACTGGCTGACTGGTGATAACTGCACGTGCGCATGATTTGTTTTAACACTCACCCGTGTAGAGTCCTACACCTGTCCTCACAACAGCTATGGCATACTTACCTATTGTTGATGGTTGCATATTTCATATTTGGAAAGGGAATCTTGGGTTATTATTGTAACCGTGGTTCCCTGAAATAGAAACATTAGCCATCAGTCTTTGCGGTCTACGTTGCTATGTACATTTATAATATTTATGATACACAATGTTAGATGTGCTCTTATGAGATTTGGCAAATTGAGAGAAATAACCCAGTGTTTTTGGGTAATATTTATAGTTATGTCAGTAATCCAAAGTATTCTTTACTAGATATTCAGGAGTCTGGATGGACCAGTTCTTTCAAACTGGGGAGAAGCAGATGGGCACACTTGGTGAATATAAAGGAAAATTTGGGAGGAGGGTGGAAATTTTTTCCATGGAGTTTTTGGTACTGGGACATGGACCTGACTGACTGAGCAAGTTATGAGTTTCAGCAGCAGATTGAGATATGAAATAGGACAAAAAGTTGACCCCTTTAACTCCAAAGTGGGAATTCCAGGGTACTTTCTGGATGGGAGAAGCCAGGGAGCATTCTACCCAATATACATTAAACACTAAAATAAAGCACCAGTACTTCTAGATATGTATAGATAATTTTTTTTTCTTTTAATAAAATCTTTTTTATTTTTTTATTTAGGCAAACGTGAGTAACACAATACTTGTGTCTATACATGGGAGATAATTCGATGAACACTTTATTTCTGCCGTTTCAGGACCTCGATAAGCAATGTTACTACAGCTGTGTGTTGAATGATACAATTAGACATACATTTGAATTGCTGCGTATACAACTTATATGAGCAATTAGTAATGTACATTATGTGAATGATATTGCCATTTAAGTTGTTCTAAGTTGGATTCTTTAGCACGAGACTTCAGTTCCTTAACCGTCGCCCAGATACACACAGAACGGAATCCTTCACATGCTTGAACGCAACAAAAGAATCAAGGTTCGGCCTGAGCGCTTTCAGAGTTGCAAGGACCAGTTTGACCTAGTCATCACCTGCGAAGAAAGGGTTTACGACCAAGTCCTGGAGGGTGAGTGAGAACATACGTGCTGAATATTGCTGAATTTATTGCTGCTATTACTGATTTAAATTTAAAATTTAAAATTTCCCACCTCTTAAATTTTTTGTTTTATTTAAAAAAATTTTTAAAGTTTAGCGTAATCTAGTCCCATTGTAAATATAACTGTGACACCACATAGTGTAAATAAATCACAAAAATCTATCTGTAATACCCAATGACACCTTCTTGCATTCTCAGATTTAAACTCCCGAGAACAGGAGACTTTCCAGCCGGTTCATGTCATCAATGTGGACATTCAAGACAACCATGAGGAGGCCACACTAGGGGCGTTCCTCATCTGTGAGCTCTGCCAGTGTGTGAGTTTGTATAAAGTTCAAATGTTTTGTATGTTTGTCTGTGTAAGAGAATAAATGTGATTAACGGTGTGATTCTGCGTGGGAAGGATTGCCTGTGGCTTACTGGGGTTTATGTGATTTATTTGTGTGTGGGTGTGTCCCCTGAGAAGAACATGATTCAGTCCGCAAAGACTCATCCATGCTCTCCTCTGTTTTTTTCTCATTCGCTCAGATACAGCACACAGATGACATGGAGAATGAGATAGACGAACTGCTGCAAGAATTTGAGGAGAAGAGCAGTCGGCCTTTCCTGCACACTGTATGCTTCTATTGACACAATTGTAATAAACATTTCCACACTGCTGCTCTCGTCACACAAATTCAGAACATTGCCTACCCCAGCTGGCCCTCGTCAGCTATTAAAGGAAAGGGGAGAAGAGCACCTAGTTGCCTTAAACTGAAACTTTTGAACCCTGTCTCCCAAAACTGACATAATTGCCACATTGCATTTAGTTTTAAATCTTTTCATGGTACATGGGGGGCAAAGCAACCAGCCAGTCACGGTTAAACAGAGTTTGTCCTCTGTTTCCTAGTCAGTAGATCATACTGCTTTTCATCCTCTGTTTCCTAGTCAGTAGATCATACTGCTTTTCATCCTCTGTTTCCCCTCAAGCTGAAAAATCATGTGATGGTAAAAACCACTGACTGTTTTAGAGAGAGAGAGAACATTTCAGTCGATTTGGACTGATGGTAGAGCAGGTTAGGTTTGTTTCCTTTGAGAATAATGATATATAGCATATGAAATGTATTTTAAATTTACTTTTTGTTTGAAATGTAAGTTTAAGGTAGTGGATGAAGTGTTCGACTGTTTTTGTGAGTGAAATTGACTGAAAGTGTGAGCTGAAATTAAGATTAACAATGAACAACCTCATAAATCTCATTGTTAAAAGCTCTCTTATGATTGTGATTATTTAGAAAATTATCAATATTTACATCCAAAATATTTTTGCTCAGATGGTGACCTTTTTCCATTTTGTAAATTAAACCAGAATACCAGTGTTCACGTTCAGGATGCCTGTATGCCTATTTGTAAATACTACAAATTGAGTAAATGAGTCAAAATATCTCGTAAAATGTGTAATTTGTTTAATTTTGTTTGGCTGCAGATACATTTACAGAAGATGGATAATAATTTAGAAATGATTTACACCACACACACGATTTATTTGCTGTTTATTTTAATTTATATTCCTAATTGAATTGATATTTGATGAGTTTTAACCATAATCTCCCCAGACTGAAATAAACATGTTGTTCATGACAAAATAGTTTCCTTGCCACATCAGTGAAATCACGAAGAAGAAAGAAAGTTATCCGACCTGGAAGGTATGGCTTCCTATTTGTGAACGTCAAATGCAGGTTAACGCATTGTGTGCTAAGGGGGAACTTCAGAAATTACATTTTTTTACATGTCACAATTTGCATTTGGCATGGCAGTCTAATATACCAAGGGAAAGGGAAAAAGAGACGAGTTAAAAACAATGAAGTGAAACCAGTCTTCACACAAAAATTGAGGTTATAGGCGGGGATTATAGAATTTACTGATCATTGTTACGGGGTTACAATGGGGTGGAAAATTAAGTGTCAAAATCTGCTACTACGTGGACTTTTTATTTTATCCATTATATCTATTAATTGACTTCATTAAATTTGCACGATGCTTCAGATACAGCAAGATACGACATAGTCATACAATTAACAGTACAAGCATAAGTGCAACCCAAAACCTTTCACATAACGATGTAAAGGTCCGAGTATCGCTTCGGACGCATGCGCATAAATCAGTCCAAAAATCTGCATATTCATCTGACACATACCAGGAGTGACAACTAAACGAATGATAACGATTATTGTGGTAATGCCAATATAAGGTATACACCATGTTATTTCTGTATCTGATATGTACAATGTTTCTCACGGTTAATATTTAAGAATCTAAATTAGTAGCATGTCTCCGTCAAGGTCCGTATATTTCCAACCCGCCGGTCCTCATTCCTCTCGAACATAGAATCTGTATCATTTTTCCAGTGTTCGACATAGCATGGAGCATACACAGCAGTGCTGTGACAGCACCCTTCTCCAAATAAGGACGGTGGATAGTCTACAAATCTGTACTACAATGTCACACGATTGAGAGAGAACGCGAGAGGGAGGGGGAGCGGGAAAGGAAGAAAGATAGAGCGAGAGATATAGTCGATTAAGCCTATGTGGGAAAGATGTACGTAAGCATACCTTCATTTGTGATATATATTATTTCATTGACATTTTCTTAAAAAAATGCGTTGTCGTATTTTAGCATTAGATAAATGCAACTGTAAAACTATAGAGTCGTGCTTATTATGTGACTTTTGATTGGTCTAACCAAATACGTACAGCTAATCAGTGGAAAGAGCCTTTGATGCGATGGCGAGAGTGAGAAGATGGGACTTGAATATATCTGTCTCCAGGCGCTGATGCAGCTGCCGCCGCCTGATCTCAACTGGACTGAGGGGAGCATCCATTTCTGCCTGGCCTTTGATACGGCGCAGCACCTGTGTTGTCGCCCTTATAAGAAACGGAGAGAATAAGGACAACCGTCAAGTCGATTTCCAGAACAATTTCAGTTGGTCGAGAAGGAAAACGTCGAATAATAAAAAATAAATACAAATGAAAAAATTAATACGTTAATTAATTTATGTATTTGTAAGGGGAAGGAGCGGGTCGACACTGGGACAGAACCGTGATACGCCTGCATTTATCCTTCGGACTTGCCCTTGCCCAGATTTGTGAATGGCCTCGTAAGGAAACGGAATAAATTATTATTGTTTAAAATATATATTAGAGACGGCCCCCTTTTTTTAACGTGGTTCCACTGACCGCAAGACGCATTTCTGGAGAAGAAAAACCATTGAATTCAGATATACTAGCACGATCCAAAAGCAGCGTCACCAACCAAGGCGAGAGTTGGTGGTATGTATATGCTCGGGGGAAGGGAGTGAAACCAGGCCACCTTATGCCGCGCTTAATCGCACATCGTGTAGGGAAACCCAAAGGTAAAGACAGTCAGCGATGAAGGGATCTCCATGAACGTCTCTTCAGTGGACACAGTATTTGGCCTGAGCCCACCCGGATCCGTTGACTAGACGTGGGAGCGGAGGGGTAGAGGAACAGCTAGTTTGGAAGTTTTGATGCATATGATCACATCCACGATGATCTTTATGATTCTTGGGGCTTCTGTTGTGATGGTAAGAAGATTTTTCTACACTCACATCCCTCTCACCATTTAGAATATTTCAAATGAAGCATGTAATTTTTACCTGTTTGAAATTCTGAACTTAACAAGTGCACATTTTTTTCGCACAGAAAAACTAGAAGAGGATAAGGATTGCAAGAATGCATGCAGACTTATAGAAGTATTCATACAACCATTTTTTTGGGAGTCACTTTTTCCGTTTTTTACTCTTTGGTGGATTTAAACATTTCTATAAGATGTGTCACTTGTGAGCCGCTTTACCAGGTCGTATAGCGGTTTCTGTTATCGGAACGCTGCTTGTCTTGTCCCAGTTGATTCGAATGGTTCTTTGCAGGCGGTAGCGTGTTTAATGGACATGAACGCACTACTGGATCGCTTTCACAACTATATCTTACCGCATTTACGAGGAGAAGACCGCGTCTGTCATTGCAACTGTGGAAGGTAAAATGGCATAAAAACTAATAATAACATAAACTAAACTAAATATGAATTGTATACAGTATGAATTCCGTTGGGGATTTCTGTCGCTGAACAATTTTATCCACCGCATTAATTCAGTGCTCTTTTTGGATTCCAACGCTCTGCTATTTTGTCTTTATAATTTCGTACAAGACAGTTTAGAGTACAGCTGAATGCAATAATGAGATAATGTGCTGCTTGCGATGATATAGCAGTAATAAGCAATGGCGGGTGTTTTGTTCTTTTTGTTGGTGTCGACAGCGACAGAATTCTCCTCTAGCTCTTTACATGACGCGAATACATTTCTGCGTATAGAGGTGTGTAGGGTGGGGGATGCTAGATATATAGATATACGGTATGTTTAAGACGAATAGAGAAGTGTGTTTTTATTGGGTTAGCTTGACTGAGCAATAATAATTTAAAAATAAAAAATTCGCTTTAATTTGGGTAAATATATCAATCAAACTTTATTTGCTATAGCGCATTTTTACAGAGGGAATTAAAAAAACAAAAAACAAAGAGTCAATCATGAAAAACTGAATTATAAACAGAGGTTGTCAAGACAACTCTTGGAAAATTGCATTATAGTAGCCTTATAGCATTATCATAGGCCTATAAAATAAAACTGGCTGTATTAAGTATGTGAAGTTGGAAACAGAAAGGACATCGAGTCTCTTTTTCTGGACAAAAATGGATGAATAATTTGGGGAAAAAAGAGTGGTCTGTGGGATAGAATGCAACATTTTCTGGCCTGTTTGTGCATAAATTACTATACTGTGCAAAGCTTTTTGCCAGTGGAAATATACAAAAGTTGCCCAGATGCTTAAAAATAAGTGTCACATTATAGTTATGTTTTGTTTTTACAGGGGGATATTTTACTTTTTTCAATGCAATTTTCACATTCCTGGCCCTTTATTCAGTGGATTCTTTAAATGAGTAATGGAAATTAAGTACCTTCCTCCAGGGTGCAGTGGCAAAAAAACCACCTGATATTTTAAATGTGGCTTTCTCAACCCAATGCTACTTCTACACATTAGGATATCCTGCCATGAAAGTGATATAACTCTGATCATTCTTGTTTTGCAATCCCTATTATATGCACTTTGTAATACTACCACTTAAAAGAAAAGACAGAGTGTGTAGTTTTGTCAGCGTGTTTGGCTGTAAAGGAAGAGGTGGAGGTTTATGCTTTGGAAAAAGATATAAAAGCAAAACATCGATGAAGGGTTGACAGCTGAAAATGTGTTACTGTATTTCTTTCATTCCAGTGGGAAATCAATCTCCAGCTCTTCCTTTGCAGCCAAACACACTGACACAACTACCCACTCTATATGTATAGTAGTATTTATTTGCTTAGCATAGTAATTGTACACGTTGACGCTGCTACTCATTTGCATAGGTTAGACCCCTTTTAGAGGTTACCGCAAATGTTTTCCTCCTAGATTCAAATAGGACACATTTCGCTTAGCTACTTTCTGTTGGCACAAACAGGATATTGACCCGCAGCTTCAAAGTCCAAGGCTCTATCCATTGTACCGTGTGCCACAATGCTAAATGCACCATGACATGTTTGTATCCACCTGGGATCATTTAGTGACGTCCCCTCCTAACTGTTGATAAGCACATTGGTGATAATCCATTGGCGGATTTTTCCCTTTATGTCTTACCTAACACACTCAGAGTTGCGCAGTTCAGGCAGATTGGCTCCAATCTACCACAGCTGTTGGAGAAATTCTAACCCTAATCCTAACCCCACTCCAAAGCTTTCTTCTCTGGCTGTTTTTGTTTTAGAGGTTTCTCTCATTATGTTTTGCTAATTCAAGTTTTCTGGTGTGTTACAAACATTACAACAATTTTCTTATATGTTGCTGGTAGACAGGCATTTGGTCTTCTTATGATTAATTGAGAAAGATATATTCTTATTTACCAATTTTTCTTATTACTTTCTAAATGTTCAACAACTCTCCCCTGTCCTCTACTGTCATCTCTTGTATACCACCTCCTCTACCCCTCCCGCATGCTCCAGGCACCATGTCCACTATGTAATCCCATACGATGGCGACCAGTCTCTGGTGGACTCGTCGGAGAACTACTTTGTGAGTGACAGCGTGACCAAGCAGGAGATGGACCTTATGCTGGGGCTGCTGCTGGGCTTCTGCATCAGCTGGCTGCTGCTGTGGCTGGACGGGGCCCTGAGTTGTGCCCTGAGGGCTTGGAGGGCCAGTCGCCAATATGGTAAGTGGGCCGAAGCGGGGTGAATGTGGGCCGGAGGAATAAGGAAACTAAAGAATAGAAGAGAGCGTTAGACCAAGTGCTTTGTAGAGATGCAGGGGGAGAGAGAGAGAGAGCGAGAGAGAGGTAGGTTGATGTAGTGAGTTGACTATAGGTGCAGAAATTGAGTATGTGTGATATGTAAGGAAAGGGACGGTCTCCCTAAAAAAACCATTCTTCCTTTGCTTTGTATTAAATACTTCATATTTTCCTTACACACACACATTTCTAAATAATACATTTACGAACGCCGACAGAGATATTGTCTTACTACATGGAAATATTCAGCAGCTTTCCTGTTCGACATTACCTTTCTCTATACAAAACCAAGGATTATATATAATGCACTTCAGTCTCTGTGACAGATCCCGTCTCTGGCCATGAAATGTTGTTCTTTCATTTCTGTCAGGGTTCTTTAAATACAGTCTACCTCCACGACTGCACTCAGTCTCATTGATGTGAAGGAGCTCATACTCTTCACCTACATAATACCACTGAAACAGCAGGATGTCAGGATATCTTTTTACCTGTTGTGTATATTCTTTTGTCAAATTTATAGCAGTATCAATGGAAATATGAATTTTATGTTCATATAATGCGTTGATCTGTGGTTTAGCAGTTGTGTGAATCTGGATGGCAGCATGCAGATGACAAGATATATGTTTTGTGACTTGTTGATAATATTAAGGTTCAGATTCTTCAATAAGGGCGTTCAAAGTGGTTGTAACCTTCTTTCAGGAGCAGAACACCACACTCATGTTCATGAATGCGCCTGCTTGAGAACTGATTTATAAGGGTTGGAAATATAAATGATAAAGCGCAGTGTTTCTGAGCAAAACATCTCCTGATTTATTCTGAATACTATGGCAGATGGTTGGATTGTGGAGCCCTGGGGGAGATAGTGAGAGGTCGGTGGTTGTAAGGAAAGCGAGGGGGGAACCTGGCGGTAGGGGGGCGGGGGTGGGTGGTTGTGGAGAGAGACAGGAGGCTGGGAACTGCATAGAGTATGTTGTGCAGAGCAGAAACTGATTGTCTGGCGTATGTAGTGTGGAGGGCGATGGCCTATCCAACATGAAGTGTATTGCTATTACGTTGCCTTTGTGGGGCTGCTCTGTTAAAGGTGTATTTCCTGCAATTGCTGGCTGCTCAGGCTCATTTAGCCCTTAGAGGAGTAAAGCCAATGGTAGGGAGGGTGAAGCCGATAGAGGAGTAGGGGGAAGGGATGCTGTCAGAGCCTCATGTCACGACTGAGAGACAGGCGCGCGCACACACACATACACACACACACACACACACACACACACACACACACACAGTCACATACAGAGGCATACCTTTACATACACATACACACACACACAGGCTCACCTACAAACACACACACAGACGTACAGGCACACACATGCAGGCATAAAGGCACACACAGTCAAATACAGAGGCATCCCCGTACATATACATACTCATACACAGGCTTACCCACAAACACAAATGCACACACAAACACACACACAGACGTACAGGCACACACACGCAGGCATAAAGGCACACACACACACACACACACACACAAACATTCCCTCACACTTTCTCTCCTTGTAAGCTAAAAATAGCAGAAAGAGTGAGCAGCAGCTGGGGAGAGAGAAATCAGTGGGAAGAGACATGCAGGACTAAACAGGCACACACACAAACCTTCCCTTGCACTTGTGAGACACACACACACACACACTGTGTTACGAATTATGCAGTTTCCCTCTACCGCTCTCTTTCTCTAACACCATATTCCTCCCACTCTTCATTTCTTCATGCACCTCTTTCCATCTCTTCCACTCTCCCTCTTTTCCTCGCTACATAACTCTCTTTACATTGTATCCACATTCATCCATTCAGATGATGTTCCATGGGACATTCAGGAGAAGCAGTGCTTGTCAAAGAGGACAGCAATATCAGCAAAATTTGTGTTTTCTCTTCTTAGCTCTCCACATGAACGGTGGCACCTATTACAGTCTCTTCACTAGATCCTTTACTGAATTATTACGGATTCACAAATTCAAATGGAAAACAGGGAGTTACCTTGTCCCGCTGATCCTTCTCCCAGTGTCCATATGCTGACACCAGTTCTTCTGGGCTTCACAGCTATAATAACTTCCCACCTTCAGATGCCCATTTCCCATCTTTGCAAGTTATGTAACCCACCACATGTTATACAGCTGACGTTGCGGGCAAAAAAAACAGACACTGGCAACAAAATTCTTTCATGATATTTTCAACAGAGGATACATGCATCTAGAAAAAGATTAGTTCAAGGTATATGGATATCACAGGATTTATAAGAAAAACACTGAATTTTGCTTGGCTTGTTGTTATGGGGTGAGAAATATGTATTTTGGGCCATCCTTTATGCTGAAGAGGGAGAATAACTATGTAATTACGCAACTGTACACATTGTTTTGTGACTTCAGTCAAATACACACTACCCTGTTCTCAGTAAACAATTATGTCAAAGGTTATATATAGGTATTAGGAGTACAGTTAATTCAGGTAATATTGAATTCCCTTAAAACATGAAACGTGCCTTCAGCTGAAATACCAATTATACCCTCAATTATGAAATGCGTGACATGATTACCATATATCCCAACACTCCTTGTGGTCTTTGTCTGCCCCTCAAACCCCCTCTAATTTTCCTCCCTCAGATATGCCCTCCTGGTCATGGCTGACGCGGTTCTGTAACCTGCGAGATCTGCGCAGACGGCTGCAGCTGCGGAAACTCGAAGACTCCAGTGGAAACATGGTGCACATCAAACAGAAGCTCTACCACAACGGCCACCCAAGTCCCCGTCACCTCTGACTCTCCACAGAAACCCCAGACTACTTCATCCTCGCTGATTTTCTTTCAGAGACCCTCCACAGCAACTGCCCAAATCCAGCCAATAGCGCCTCGCAGAATTTCTTATGTCACCGTCCAGATGTCAATGAACAATTGCCCACTCCACAAGGATATAAACTTTAGGAAAAACCTTTAACCTCAAACCATAATTTGTGTGTGTGTGTTGGGGGGGGGTAGTTAATACATTTTATTTGACGGGGGAAACATTTTTTAAGTCTGTTTTTTTGGAAACTTGGCGTGCTTATAGTCATCATGCTTGGTGAGTGGGGCAGTGGAGGTGTGGTGTCAGAGAAATATTCTAGGAGTGAGGAGTTGTGTTGTTTAAGGTCATTTGTAGGTGTGGCTGGGTTTAAGAGTTTTGTAATGGGGTAGTCAGAATGTTTCTGATGTAAATAGTTATCTAAAATAATAACTGATCTAAAATAATATATGGAAAATAACGGTTCATACAGGGAGTTTGTTTGAACAGGGAAACATGAAACAGTTATAGGTGTAGATTTAAAAAAAAAAACTTAATGGAGGTTGAAAATTAATGTGGAAATACTGAGAAAAACACAAGAATAGTCAGATGCGAGATTACTATACAATTCAGATTCATTTGCTTTGTTTCTTAGTAACTTCAATAATGAATGTATTAATTTTGTCTGTAAATATCAGTGGGGGGAAGGGGTGCAATTGATATAGGGTTTGGGGTTATAGATTATTTGTGCTGTGAGTCTGTGATTAGTAAGTACAGGAAGTAATTTCTGCAAGAATAGAGAATATAGAGGAGCAAGGATCCAGTTCTTGCTTTTGTTTTACCTCCAGTGTCTCATAACCCTGTTTGATTGCCTGTGACAGACTCCCATCCTTAGCAGCAGCCAAAGAAATCTGCCAGCAGAGGGAGCCCTGATCACTAATTCCCTTCCCTCTTCTTTGTTCAGACATTGCTGTTGTAAAGAAAAAAATGTCTGTTTTATTAAAAGTGCCACTGGAGCACAATAGTGACCTCTTAGTGTTTGCTTGTGTCATTCCTATTAGCGCTCACAAATTCATATATGAATATACTGACATTCGAATATGCTATTAACCAGTCTTAACTCTGGTACAAATTGAGCCCATAGTAGCAGGACACGACCATTGTAGACACAAAAAAAGAATAAGACAACCATCACCACACATACAAACACATTGTTTCTCATGGATGACTAATCCACAGCCAAGCTGTGAATGATGCTTTAGAAGTTCAGCACCCAAAGTGGGACGAAAGAACAACTTTTCAGCATATGCAGGAGAGGAGCTGAGCCATGTGACGCATAGTTGTTGACAGTTAATCACATTACTGATTCCAGACCAAGTTTGAGTCAGTAGGTGGTCTGCTAGTCAGAAATACTGTCTGAATTTCAGTACCGCAAGCTTGCAGTCTCGATTCTCTGTATCAATTTTTTCCCCTCAATAAAAAGCACAACCAGTTCTGTTATGACAGACAAAAAATATCCAGGCTATTAGCTTTTTATGACTTTGAATACTCCAACTGAGGGCTATCCCAAGGCTTCCTGGTGAGCGGCCCATTTTGACCTTTACACCTTTACTCTGCCTTCCTCTGCTGACTTCTCAGAACTACCTCTCTACTGGTCTTAATGAACAGCAACAGCAGAGCCAGAATGGCTACGCAAAAATCCAACTCAACAGAACACGTTGCTTGTAATCTCACACATACAGTTAACGATGAGCAAGTATTGCAGTTTCCTCTCTAGCAGTAATCGCATTTACAGAACTAACAGGAGGACCAAACAGAATCATTTTCTCACACCAGATGGACTCCAGTACAGAATGTCTGCCCTGTCTTTTCTCTCACTCTGTGTGGGCATGTGCCTTGGACTCCACATCCATTACCCTGTTCTTGCCCGACTGGTGCTTACAGGAGAAAATAAAAACCCAATTATACTTGATTGCAACACACCTAAACACAAAAACTTGTTTCACTGTGGCATGCAGGACAGCACAGGATTTTGGTTGGCTTACTGTTTTTAGAAAGAAACCTTATATTTTATTATTTATGTTATCGGCTTCCTGCAGGGAAAGAATGGGAGTGAGACTTATTGAGGGGCAGTGGCAGACACAGACATCTAAATAAGAATTTTTGACAGACAGACAAAATTAATTCGATTTCTGCTTTCCAACCATCTGGTCTGTGTTGTAAACTGATTTTATACTTGAATCACAGAGAAAAAATGCAACGTTACAAGAGGGGAAGTGTTAAAATGTCCTAGTCATCCACAGATCTGTGAGAAATGCTCTGATAATTGATACTGGCTGAAACTGATAGACTAATCAGTACACTTGCTGCTGCTAACCAACATGCTGACAAAGAGGCATTGCATAGGAACTAGGCTTATCTCACCCGTTGCCTCAGTTGATCCTCACACAGCTTTCTGTCTAGTTTGTCGTGGTATTTGTTCCACTGAAAGAATAGAATCTTTTTTGTTCTGTCCTCACAGGCTTATATAATGTACTGTAGCATTAAAGAAAGCATAACTCAGGAGACCGAAATATGATCTTTATTATACCAGTTCCAATCCCTTACCTCATTATGGCCAGCACATTATGAGGGCAGTAACACCAGTTCAGTTACCTATACACACAGACATACGACATCTGGCTAGCAAGAATATCCGCAGGTAACCTGGCATTTTCCATGAGGCTAACTAGTACTTACACTCCACGAATCGCATCCCGGCAAAGTACAGGTACAGCAAGTATTTTTTGTTCTCATGTATTTAGGGACCTATAACTGTAACCTATAACGGAGAAATTAGAAAGCAATAATTAGTCACGTGCGACATTTTTGTCACATTCAATCACACTCTGTCTAGAAACTGTTTTTATTTTTTCAACTACGGACATAACTGCATTTCTGTTAGACGTTCTCTGGTTCCGTGTAGAAGCGACGGTGACATGCACCAATTAAATGGGAGTTAACTCACAGAGGGCAAGTACTGCAAGTCACGCCAATTTACCGGAGCTCAATCATAACGTTATTCATATCCATAGCCTTATTGTAACTAGGGAAAATAACTCTAAATACTCTAGCTATTTATCTAGTCGGTTTCAAAAGTTACCTGAGACACAGCAGCCCTGGCCAGACTTCTTAGCGGGATTCCCCTTATAGGCAATCACGTGGATGTGGACAAGAAGTAGCAGGAGGAGGAGGGGCAGGCAGAGCGATGACGTTGTAGATGGCATTACGTCAATGGACACCTACGAATTGTGGGATTGTTAGCTATTGAAGGTTATTCCGTTTCTGATACTTTGAGATGTCGGTGGTTTGTTTCTCCTTGAGTAGATGTGGCGCGGTGGCAATCCGATACTCTGCTGGTTTGGGGGTAAGTAAAGAAATGGGATTATAGAAAAAAACCAGATCAAAGTATTTTTAAACAAATAGAACTTGTTTGTCATATGAGAAGAGACGTGTGTTACACAAGTTACCAAACCGTGACAGTTGCTTGTCTATGCACGTAATGCTTTAGTCAATTGTTAAATGTCTTTGTGGTAAATAAATATCTAGATATTTAAAAAAACAAAGATGTACCTCTCCAGGAAGCTAGTATATAGGTTAACCAGTCTCTTAAAATGACAACCAACATCTTGCGTTCGCGGGTCTGAGTTCTGAGAAAAATCAGATATTGTAGATATCTGTAATTAATAATGACGTTTAGGCGCCCGACTTCGTTCTTTAGCAGGCTTTTCACAATTGACAGTTTTTGTTATTATATTTTGCTATCTATGTCGTCGTCATTTATCCGTACGCACACGCATTGTACAATTGTTGACAAAAACGTGTGTCCAGTTGTGTACGCATTCTCACTTTGTTTCCCCTCACGGAGACCTCTTTAGCTACATAACCTATTAAAGCGTACTACGCAATTTGGTTGTAAAGTGTAAATAAAATCGGAACTGTTAAATCTTTGGGCAGTACAACTTTCAATGATTTCCAACAACAACCTAAAACACCGTTATATATTTTGTCCAAAAGTATTAGTTCGGACTTTTAATTTGATTTTGTATTTCTCCATATTATGACTTTATTATATCCTTTGTCTAAAACATGCATTGGAAAATAATTAAAATTAAAGTACTGTACTCTAAATAATCTGGCTTCTACCTGTAGCCCAACATACTATATTCCGTTTTCACTTCCTTTACCTGTTTTGCTCGATTTCTTTTCAGGCCGTGCGCTGTGCACAGACAGCCGCTGCCCCGGAAACTCAGTCCAGGTTTAAGAAGTTCCAGGTGTATCGCTGGGACCCTGACACAGCAGGAGACAAGCCTCACATGGAGACCTTCTCGGTCGACCTCAACGCGTGAGTTATCCTGGGCTAAGATTTGAGGTGTTGAAAGTGCTAAATAATTAGTACAGTGGCCAAATGGTCAGCAATATTATTTGCTGCACAAATATAGATGTGGTATCTTTTTATTTATTTATCTCAAATGAATATATAAAGCTAATATCAACAATAATGTCTGAAGTAGCATCATACGTCATTTGGAGGAGAGGCATGTACTGCTATTCTGCAGACACCCGGGACAGGAGACTCTCATTAGCGACAAACTGAGGAAAACCTGTCGATTTAACCCCCCCCC
>JAOVYW010000033.1:924680-977141 GCA_025775045.1 Hiodon tergisus
CCCCCCCCCCCCCCCCCCCCCCCCCCCCCCCCCCCCCCCCCCCCCCCCCCCCCCCCCCCCCCCCCCCCCCACACGGGTCCAGTCTGAAGGTCCACTGGTTACTATGGTTAAAGTGATGTAGTCTTGCAGCATGCCTAACGTTATTGCTCGAAAGAGAGAGATAGCATATTGTTAATGTTTACCTATGGACGAAGTATGATCTCAAATCAAGTTTTAAAATTTTAAAAGTGAAACTTTGTGAGTGGTCACAACCACACACACACACACACACACACACCAATATATAGGAATATTCTGTCGTTTAGGGGTCTCAGTGTAGCTATACTCAGACTAAGGGTGTGACTTTGAGGGGTGGGCCTTCCAAGAGTCGTGCAAGTGTCTCAGAGTTAGGAAGACGCACCACTCCCCCATACCCACAGATGATCAGGGGATAGTCTGATGGAGCGCTTCAACTGAAGTGCTTTCCTCGTTATTTCCTGTTTGTCGCAGAACTCTTCACTGGTTCTGCTAGCCACCTGTTCCCACACTGCTGGACTGTACCCTGGCTCTGCTGATGTGAGCTTTCGGGAGACCACCAGAGAATGCCCCCCTCAACCAAAGGACCAGAGTCAATAGGGCACCAGTTTCTGGAGACTGCTCACATCAGAAGTAGCCAAAAAACCACTGAAAGTGGCTGATGGAAGGCATAAAAGGGCATACAACCTGCAACATAATGTCATCCCTTCCAAACGGGTGGCAGGTCTGGATTTATGGACTCCGGCACAAAAAGACGATACCTAAAATTAATAAAATTTGGCGTTCTGCACCTGTGTAATCTGTGCAACTCCCAATGATTCTAAATTATGATAACACGAGCCATAACAGCTGAGCCACCATGACACCCTAAATTTTCACACTGTATTTTTTATTTGTTATAGATGGATAATACTCGTTGTGGCCTGCTGGAAGTGAAAGGGATCCCACTTCTGGATTCTATAGTTAAAGACTGGTATCGAGTGGAAGCATTCAAAGCCTTCCCTGATGATCTTCTCATTTCTACCTATCCCAAGGCAGGTAAGTGAGATGGAGGGAGAAGAGGATGAGGGTGCAGGAAAAATAGAGGGAAGTGACAAACTGTGAGAGACGGATGGAAGTCGGGAGTTGGGATGGAAATGGGATGGTAGAGTGTCATGGGATTTCACCAGAAGCCTGTCAGTAAAATTAACGTTCTCTCTTCTGCACTCTCAGGGACAACCTGGATGCAGGAAATTGTGGATTTAATCCTGAACAAGGGAGACAAGGAAAAGTGCCGGCGTGCTCCTACCCACATCCGTATGCCTTTCTTGGAAATGACCACTCCAGATCTCAGTTATTCTGGTTAGTATAGATGGATCTCAGCTACTACTTTATTTAACATTTATTAATCCCTTTTCACAAGAGTCGTGAAAACTTTTTCATGCACCAGCCACCTGGGCTAGTGAATGGAAAAATCCACCAGCCACACAACCCATTTATTCGCCCATTATCACATGTGTTAATAGTTCAGTAAAAATGTTTTAATAGTTCAAAATATGCAGCATTTGATTTTGAGGTTGAAAATTGGGGATTAAAGTAACTTAAAATCAGTGGGCATAGTCTTTTTAAATGTTAAATTTTAAGGTTATGAATAGCATCCACAACGACAGTAGCTTAGAGGACCCAGAAACATCTGTTCTGTTCGAAGACAGAGTAAGAAATGCTGGCCAACAATTAGACAGCTGCAAGCCAAAGACACCCATCTACTGGCAATCAGCAGAGAGTCCCTCTTTCCGCCCACAACATTGTCATGGCAAGCAGAGCATGCTTTCATCTGGATCTAAGAAGCTAGTACAATGGACTGTGTACTTGGCCTAAGTGCAACAAGCAATAAACTCTGATAATAAAATTTTTGCTATCCAGCCTGACAGGGATTTTCTCCTTGTCAGAAAGAGCTACAGTAACTGAAGTCAGCTTGAACAAAGTTGAACAAAGTTAATTAATGTCAGTTCATCTTCAAGATTTATTTTTACAGATGTGCCTGTTTTTAAAAAAAAATCATATTGCTCAATCATATTATTTGGTCATCTTTGCATGTCCCAGTAAATTTAAGTTGTTCATAGAATACCAGTGTCTTTAAGCTTCCCTCCCTTTCTTGTTCTTAACTTCCGTTTCCATACTTCTGTAGGTACTAGAGATTTAGAGAAGATGGACCCCCCTCGCGTAATCAAGACTCATTTGCCCATCCAGCTCATCCCTACCTCCTTTTGGCAAGCAGGCTGCAAGGTATTAGTTAGAGAGAGCAAAAACCATTTCCAGAAACCTGATGTTAAATATTATGGTTAGCATTATTGAAACAGTAAATTGCAGCATCAGTTCAGAACGGCATCGAAAAGCCGTCTGTGACCCCCCACTACCTCATCCATTTATTCATTCATTCATTCACTCAACTATTCCTTCTTCAAGTTAGTCATAAGCGTCTTCTTTTAACTCCAGCACCTCACAAACTTCTCACCACTCAGTCCATCTGGTTTGTGTCAGCCTAGACCACTGAAATGCATACCTCCCCTCCCCTCAAGCTCAGTCAGAGTTCCTTTGAATTCTAAGAGCTCCACAGTTGTTATATACTGTGCTGAATTCCCTGCTGTATGAATTTAAATGTTTAAGCAGTATCATTTGGGATTCATTTATTGCTGACACACTTCTTGATTTACTTCTCTGACCTCTGCTTTCTATGATCCTGCCATGAGTTATGCCCTCTTTCTTTCTCAATGTCACCCTTACCCTTACATTTCTCCAGGTGATTTATGTGGCCCGCAATGCCAAGGACAATGTGGTCTCATATTTCCACTTTGACCGGATGAATCTGTATCAGCCAGAACCAGGACCCTGGTCACATTACCTGAAAAAATTCATGAACGGAGAGCGTGAGTACTCAGTTAGATGGACCTATATAGTTTCCCATAAAGCAATATGATTGGGCAGTTTTTATTTTATATTTTACTTTTATTCACTGATCAGACAGGACGTGCAAGGATGCCATGGTAATTATGCATTATACATGCAGCTCCAGGTGCAACCCAATAGCCAATAGGAATTTGCACTGAATTAGAATCCATTTTTTGATGGAGTTGTGTGTGCAGTGGGCTGGGGTTCCTGGTATGACCACGTGAAGGGCTACTGGAAGGAGAAAGAAAAGAAGAAAATTCTCTACATTTTCTTTGAAGACATCAAAGAGGTATGAATCAATAAACACTGTTGTCATGGGGACATCAGAATAATGGCCAAAATGGCTCTCCAAGATCTCTTTCCTCCACTCCCCCTTATCTGTGTCAAAGTAATATTTAATGTGAATTCTTGAGTAGCTGCCTACTCCATCTACCTAAAAATCTCTGCTGTTTTATTTTTATAAATTGTTATTAATATACCATTATCAATAATAGATATTGTACATGTCAAAACGTCACTGTCTCTCTCAGTCTCCAACTGATTCTCTTTCCCTCCCAGGACCCAGGAAGGGAGGTGCGTCGCATTGCAGAGTTCTTAGGGCAACATTTATCTGAAGAATTGATTGATGATATTGTACAAATGACAACATTTGAAGCCATGCGGGACAACCCAATGGCCAACTACTCCTCTGTACCTGACACCATCTTCAATCGGCAGGCCTCTGAGTTCCTCAGGAGAGGTGAGAGACTGGGATAAAGGGAGTTAGAGTCAAGGTGAGATATGGGGAGACATAAACCATTATGCTGCATTGTATGGATTTTTTTATAGGGGAGGTTGGCGATTGGCAGAACCACTTCAGCCCGGCGGAGAACACTGTTTTTGATGACCATTATAATAAGATAATGGCGGATGTTTCCATTCCATTCCGCAGCCTGCTTTAAACAAGCTACCCATTTTGTTGACCCATGCAACCATAAGCAATAACACAGAAATCATAATCTGCATAGTCAGCATAGAAAATGTTTAGGAACTGAAAAGAAAAATGACTTTCCATAGAATAATTGCCAATAATACTGTGAGTGAAGATTGTATATGTACATTACTATAATCAGATTAATTAATTATGTATTCGACCATATTACATTCATCTAATATGCATGTATGAAAGGTAGCATAAGGATTAATATTACTCAAATTTTGTAGTTCACTGGAAAAGTCTACATCTGCATGACCATGTTTGGAAGCGTTGATGTGATGTGAAATTTCAACTAAAAATAAATGGCGAGTCGTGGTTTTTAACAGTTATAACACAATTACTAATAATAAAACCTACAACTAAAAGCCATGGTATGTGTAGGTCATTTTAAATTGATAACTAACCTGAATTACACATCTGTCCCAAAAATTTCATATACAAGGAATAATTGTTTAGTGATTCGTGAGAGCTGTAATTTGGACTGTAATACTTCTCTGTCCAATTATAAACCATAACTGTGACTCCTCAAACAAATGAGGTAGCCATTGTTTACAAAGAAATGTATGTAAATGCCACAATATTGTCTGCATTTCAGAGGTGCTAAACAGTGCTTCTCATGATACTGTTTGAATACCAATGATTTTCCAAATGTAATGATTGGAAAAAGGTGTTTGATTCAGAAACTACTAACACAGACATTTATAAACTGGCTCCAAAAGACCTACTACAAATAAAATACAAACAAGATCAGTTTAAGCTGAGTATTACAGCAGCGAGATAATGACACACTTTTATCACTGCAAAAACCAAGAGGTTATATCATTTAAATTACATTAATAATTAAATCTGTTTCTAGTGTAATGAATGTTTAGGCTACAAAAAACGACGGGTTCTGTGTATTAAAGCATATGTTTAATATGCTTTAATATTCTACAACTTACTTGATAGCATAGTATATAGCTAGTAATATATCCAGAAAGGTATTTTAAGTCCCACTTAGCTCGAATTTTGTCGATGAGCATTTAAGACACCACATGGCGGCGTTGTTTCCTACTCTCGCAAGACAAAACGTTTTTTATGTTTGATTCCTCTACCGAACTTTAGCGCGGAAACCTAGCGGCTGAGCAATTCTTTATAGTATAGACATCTGTTTGTACCTACATTGAGAATGTAACAAAGAAAAACACTGCTGTGAATTGATATAATCGATGTGCAGTCTAAAATCATTTCTGAATGTCTTGCAAGTTCTTTTCGACTTTAAATTGTACCTCCCAATAACTATCGAATTTACTGACTGGGACAAAGATAAACAGTCTTGAAATGACAAGGGACACGCTTTCATGACCTTTGAAACGTTAAACAAATCAGAGCAATAAGTTTAAGGGACAAATCCCGATTCAATGAGAAGGAAGAGAAGGGAACACGAGAAACGATACATGTAATGACGATGATGCAATTTATATAAAGAGTTTATATTTAAACGGAAATAAATCCCGATTTAATGGTAATTTACTTGAAGTTTCAATTAGTTTAAATAGCTGTTTCGTTAAGACTTGTTTCGGTATCTAAATGTATTACTTTAGTGCTGACATACTCCTCGACGGATGTTTGAAATATTGGGATTAAATTAAGAGTTTATGGCTAAACATTGTATTGAGGCATTGAAGTAGTAACCTGCGTTAAATAGTATACGCTTGTCACAGAAGACTACAGAATGATATCGTATCTAATTTCGTGGCTACCAGGGATACCTCAGTGGCTAACCTTCGAGACAACCCCCCTGGATAGCTTCCTACAAGGTGAGTAATATTGCATTAGAGGAATTGTGATTGTTGCAATAACAAGTGAACTATTGAAAATGTGAACACAAAAAAACTGAATACTATGTTGATCATGATGTCGTTATGTTTATGTGATGAGCAGGGCTGGTGGGTGCTTGTGGAATTTCAATTGTCTGTAGTCTTTTGAGAGTCCACCTCTTCGTCAATTCTGTGAGGTAGGTCATGCTGCCTGGTTGTAAACACTCAAATCCTGTATTATGTTACTATTATGTTCTGTATGTACTGTTGGCTGTTGGAATGTGAGTGAAATGGGAATGAGAGAAACAGAAATGAAAGGATTTGTGTACCCATTCAGTGTCCATTCGATGACTATTCACATTTTTTCTGTCATTTCACTTATCTTGGAAGCACTCTCTAACCCTTTCTCTGTCTTTTGGTAGCAATAGTGAAAAAGGGAACAGTGAGGAAAGAACAAGGCAGTGGAATGGTGCCAAGGGCAGACTAAGTGAAACTCTGCAGTTCTGGTTCACTGCTGGGATTCTGGCTATGGTCGGTTCTCGGGTTGCCTCCCTGGTGGTTTTGGAGTTCTCCCTCAGAGCAGCTTTGGCCAAAAAGACTGCTGGAAAAGTAAGACGCACAGCACTGTTTTTTCATGCAAATACAATTGTTATCTGATATTAAAGCTCACAGTAGTTTCAGTGAAGTACAGACTTGCCCACTTACTTACTAAAGCTAAGGCATTCTTATGCTAGCTATGCATCCTAAAAGCTTTTGTCAAGGTTTGCACAAATCTGTTTCCCCATTGTCATCTGCATTTGACACACACTATCCTTAAATATTTGTTATTCCATCGTCTGTCATTTATACAAGTTGAAAATTATTATAACAAGTCTCATCTGCTTTTATATCCCTTATTCCATATCTCCCAGGACTCACAGCCCAGCAGCACTCAGCAGTTCCTTATTCAATGCCAGTTCTCTCTGGGCTGTGCTCTGAGCTGCAGCCTCCATTTCCTCCAGGAGGGTGCACCACAGCGCACATTCAGCCTTCTCCTTGCTGCCGGCCTGAGCTGGCTACTGGCTAGTCAGTGTGTGAATCTGTGGCATCATGTGATGAAGCTGTATCAACTACACAGCTCCCAGCGGTACTGTGGCATGTGCATTGGGCTTCTGGGCTCGGGCAGCACCGTTATAACTCTACTGTGCCGTGCAGTCATGCTGACCTTTGCTGTGGCTGCCTTTGCTGGCATCTCCATCGTAAATCGCCACTTCCAGTCGGCCTCAGAGGCACTCAGGTTTTTGACACCCCTGACCATCTGCTATACACTGCTGGTGATACACATGCAGGGTGAGCAAAAGTAGGGAACGTGGACAGAAAACAGTTTCGGTCTGGAATCTGTGAGGATGAGGGGGCAGATTACACTGGAACATAAGAAGAGCATTTGAAGAGTTAAGACTTTCATGCTGTATATAGGTTGTATATTGGACTGTGTGCATGAGCAAGTCATAGGTTGTATATAGGACTTAATAAAAAAAGTCGTAATAAGCTATTCCTTTGTGTAAAAATGATATGAAAGATTAATTGCTTATTATTTAGGTACTGTTAATAATGATCACCATAAGGATAAAATCTATTCAACCATAATGTGAATACTTCTCCCAAAAAACATGGCTTCATAAATCACTGCTCCCTCAGAGGAGCAGCATCATCATCCGGGTGCCGGGACCATGCTACAGACAGTGGTGGTGCGACTAGGGGGACTGCTGGTGCTGATGCTAACCATGGGACACTGGTCAGATGTGCTCCACATCCTAGTGTGCTTACTGGGTGAAGCTGGCTGTCTGATACCTACCCGAGACCTGCTGGATGCTGTGCTGCAGGTGAAAATTTTCTTTTTCTCTTTCTTTGTACTTTTCCTTGGCAATCCTGTCTGTTCTTTCTGAAACATTTAGGAAAGATCTCTACCTCTTGATTGTTGCTTGTAATTGAATGTCAGTAGGTATTCGTGAGTCCTGCATGCCTTTGGGCTGTACTTCATGGTCTTATTCACAATAATGTATGTGTGTGGGCCTGCCTTTTTTTTTAGTAGGATATGGATGGAGAAATCCCCAGCAAGGCCCCAAAGCATATCAGAGAGAACCAACGGAGGGAACTAGTCAGTCTTGTCATCCAGAAGAAGAAAAGACTTTCAAGTTCCCATGACGTGAAGCAAAAGGCAGAATAGAGATTACTCGGTACATTCAATGCATTTTGAATGATTAACCAGTGTGGCAATATTACAAGAGTAATTGATTGTCAGAGCCTGATTCTAAAGGAGAGGAAGACTAGGGCTAATGGATAGAGCAGCAGTTAAGTACAGAATAAATGAGATAGGATATGGAGGCAATTCAAAAATGCACAAGAAAGAAGCAACAAGAGTTTGCCATCTGGATCACAAGGAAGTGTTATCTTATTTGCTTACATTTCACACTCCTCTGTGGAAATAAACATTTAACAAAGTTCCACATACCATCATTTGTCTTTTTGGACAATTTATTAATTTATTAGCTTGTCAGTTTGTTTTTGTCTTTTGATGCCCTTTTTCCAACCATCCCTTTAAAGCCATGTAAGATAAATGCATCCGCAGAAGCTAATTATCTGGCTAGTGATGGCTTTTACAATTGATAATCTATGCGCATCTGACTGATGCAACATTGTAATTAGCTAGAAAGCTATCTATTTAAGATATGTTATGTATGGCTGACTCTATCACTTTAAACTTTGAGCTCTGGAATGTGAGGACAAGGCCTTTCTTTCACAAGGGAGTTTCTTGTCTTAGTCTAGTCATTACTAGTAATGAAATGATCAGATATTGATAAAAAAAAAAAAGGACGTCACAAAGTTCAGGTTATTAAACCTGGTTATGTTAATTTTTAATTGTACTGTGTGCCTTTTTAACAAACTTAAAACAACTATCGAAATATATTCCTGGCTCAGTTTCGTAAATCTTTTGGTATATGTTGCCACCAAAAGTTTCAAATGTATCCTCTGTAACAGTGGGGGCTGCCAGGGGGGCCTCGGCACATTTTCTTTTTACATTTTCCGTAGTTTTGTCAATGGGTTTTTAAAGACCGGGTGGACCCGGCCAAAAGCTTATGCTATTTGGGGGGCCTTGGCGTGGAAAAGTTTGGGAACCCCTGCTCTAGAAACACAATGTGGTGGAAGTAAAAGAAAGTCTCTCTTGTATGATTATGCCGCTGCAGTTTTTGGTCTTCCTGTTTTAATATTTTTAAATCAAAATGGTTTTGATATTCATTTAAATTTTTGTTATCCATTCCCAGCTTTCTTACTCTTTATAACTTTCCCATTTATTTATTGAGTTTATCTTGTTTGTTGTAATACTAGACAAAATACATTCCAGAGCCTTGACAGAACTCATTCAGCTGAAAATATCTTCTTTTCATTTCCCATTGTCTCCCCATGAGACAGAAGATTATATGCTTTAACAGACACCAGACTGGGATTGGTCAAGGTTTTTAAAAATCCCCCGTTGGTATCCAAAAGAAATGAATAATTAACCATGTAGCAGTATTAAGACATCGCCAGTTATATCGGTAGACTGTCAGATATCCTTCGTTATACTTATTCTCTAGGGTTTTAAGAAAAACGGGAGTCACTGACATTTGTGGGACCATTTAGAAAATGTTTGAGCAATTGTGTGTATGACAATCGTGCGTGTCAGTGCTTTAGGGTTTGCCTTTTGTGACATGCATTTGCAGTGTTTGCAATTGCCTACTTGTCTCGTGGCAGCAACAAGAAAAACTACATTGTGGAGTGTATCAGGAACTTGCCATTAGCTCTGTTTACAAGACTTGTGTCCAGGAGTTTGTGTTTTTGTTTGTGTGGAATTCACATCCATATAAACTATTTCTTAGGTTAGCTTACAGCTCCAGAAGCAAGGCCTGAAGGAAAAACCTTGATTTCAGATATTTTTTATATTCGATTGTTTTTAATTCTTACAATATTTATATTCTTCTTACTTTTAAAGTATTCCATAACTGTCGTAATTGATGACTAAACATTTTTCTTGTTGTTTTGGTGATAAAATGAACTAAGTCGCCATTGTTTATGAACTGTGAATGTAGCTCAAGAGAGATTTCCAGTTTAAATGTGTCTTTCAGTATTTTAAAAAGTATTTGGCAAAATGCACTTGTAGTTCCGTGTTCTTTCCACTAAGGTGTGGAAGTTTTGACACATTCTGGTAAGCAAGATATGGTGTGCACTGATTAATGACCGTACTAGCAGTATCCACGGTATTTCTACTGATTGTATGGTCCCTACATACTAGTGTCTAAATATGGATATTGTCTTGGTGAATCCAGGTCATACACTTACAACTTTAAAAAATCAAATCAAAAAATAATAGTTTGTGGGCACTAATGTAATAACTAAAATAAATAGCAATATTATCTCTAATCTTTACTGTTCTATTAACAATCAAATTCCCTCACTAGCCCCACTGGGCAATGCAATCCACATAATTCAGTTGCATCTCGAATGTAACCTATATAAAAATAGATTGTTTGGGATACATAAGTCTGGTAGGACCATATTTATATATATTTGTATTTGTACTTTAGTTACAAAAAATAAATTCCTTTTCGGGATATAACAATATATACATGATTAATAAAACATGGTCAACTACAGACTTGTCTCACTAACATTTAGCCACTGCTCACTATATCTATTTGTCTACAATTTGTACATATACCATCTGCCTATGCACCGTAAGTGAAATAGCAGTGCGTCAGATGCCCATACAAACACGGTCCTTTCCCCCAGAACAAGTATCAATGAAACCAAGAAATACCTTACTGGTAGAATAAAAGATCGCGAGTCACATCTTATAACACAACTGTGTCACATACACAAAATATATATTCATAACAAAATCTCTACCAAACTATTTCAACTGCATAAAATGCTGATCCACAATGTATGTATTAAAACAGAAAACAAAACTTGTACATATATATATTTTTTAACATGATATCTGACTACTATAATTGTTAAGAAAAACTGATTTTTTTTTTTTTTAAGTATGATTTCAGTGTCTAGGTTTTACATAATTTAAAAGGTCCTCCAAATATCACAGGTCGTTTTCCGTGGGAGTGATCTTGGCTCCTTACTTGAAGTCAGTTGATGGTCTAATCTTCATACACCAATGACAGATGATCTGTTATTTCCATATCCCTCCTCCAACAGCAGCTTGTCCTTGGCAAATTGGCGTTCTTCATTGTTGGCGCACTCAGGAGAGATCAGTGAAAATGACAGGCTACAGTAATGTATATTGTGTGCCGCAAGGCTGGCGATGTACATGGTCCCTTTAACCAACACATTTTGACCTGAGAATGACAGTGCCTCACCACAAACTATAACTACGGAATTCAAATGACCATTTCTTAAAAAAATGTTCCGCCTTAATCACAACAAATCAGACAGCCCTGATTACATATCCGATTACGAAATGCGACTCTGCAGCAAGAAATATTTTTTAAAAGGAGAGAAGTAAATAAATAATGTATATTAAAAAAACGCATATTTAAACTTGCTGAAACGTTAGAGGTTATTTTGAGTACGTCCCCTTTTCTCCAAACATTATATTTCAATAATGAAAGTTAATAATCTCACTGAACTACCTGGGGTTCTTTTATATTTGTTTGAATGGACTGACCCCTGGCAGAAAGTATATGTCAGATTGATAAATACACCTACTTGAGCTTGTTTGTGTTTTGCTAATACTTTGCGTTGCGTCACACGTATGCTAAGGGTAGGGTGATCTAAATATATGCAAAACTAGAAATACCCTAAATTTCGCGATTTCCGCGTCATACAAGAGCGGTTATGTAACTAAATATATTCCTTACAGCGTAGATTTACCTAGGGGTCCGTATTTACCGTTCTTGGCAAGAATAAGAAGACCACGTAGAAGAAGAAGTTCATATAATTACTTTTTGCCGTCTAGCCCCCATCAGTGAGGCAAATCATAACCTATTTTAGAAGCAGTTATGCCATTTGTTGTTGTCACACAAACGAGAAAAAACCGTCACTTTTGTACACGGGTCGACATCATTTTGCTTTTGTTTGTATCCGTTATCCAAATAACTGTCTAACCGTGTGCTCAGAAAAAAGTGTTTTAATCCAAATACAAAATGGCCGTATAAATGTTTGTCGAGCCCGCACAAAATGGCGTCTAACCTTGCGACACATTTAGTCACTTTATTTTCCCCATCCAATTATTTACAAAACAGACAATACTAGAACAGGGAACCACAATCCCGGTTCATTTAATATATTTAGCTTTCTTATGTACAGCGGGTGTGGTGGAACAGCGTAGAGGACACAAATATACCGTGATGTAGTACATTTACGTGAATACGTTGTGGCGATAAATCCACCGATTTCATTTCTATATCTTCCAATGATAATTCCAAGATAAAGGAGATAGCGAAAAATTTCGTTACCTAATGAAATCCAAAAAAATGGACCTGTGAAAAAACTGTGCTAAAACGAAGAAACCAACACAAATAAAGGTCCAGTATTTTATAGTAATGTTATTTTATA
Organism: Hiodon tergisus; assembly: GCA_025775045.1. Taxonomy (NCBI): domain Eukaryota; kingdom Metazoa; phylum Chordata; class Actinopteri; order Hiodontiformes; family Hiodontidae; genus Hiodon; species Hiodon tergisus. The sequence goes on from JAOVYW010000033.1 coordinate 936,987, forward strand.
AAACAGTATACACCAGTAACTACATTTCTTCTCCACAATTAATTCCGGAAAGGAAAAAAGCTAGGCAACATATACGGCGAAATTAGTTGATTACAATGTATGAAAACCGAGAAACTCCAAGTATTTTCGTGTTAAGACACAATCTGAAGATCACCACGGTGGTATCGCTTGACTTCATTGAGGGGAAGTTTGTGTTCCATACGCTTCCCTCTGCGCCTTACTTCCAGAAAATTCTGTTTTAGCTGCGGCGAGGGGCCCTCTTCTTCGAGTATGCAAACTACGAGGCGTGGGTACTAGTAAGCACACGTGTTCTTTCCACTGCGGCGTCCTAGTTTTGCCGCATTCTGGCGCGTGCGTGGTCTGTTATGGTGCGCGCTAACAGTGCTAGCTGTATCTACAGTATTTCTACTGATTGTGTGCATATTTGTGTTGATGTTGAGGTATTCGCAAGATTCACATTACTTGTAAGATAATGTAAGAATTATTTGAATGTAATCATTTTAATATTTAAAAATGTATGTCTATAAATACCGGTCATAACGCGACACAGTAGCTTACTAGCGGGGTTGTGTTGGTATTTTGTCATTTTATTGTAGACCTTGTTCATGACTACTAGAGTAAATACATTTGAACATGGGTTAGGTCATACGCGAAAAAAAATACGTTGCATCACACTTTACGTGTGATTATTCTAAGCTCAATTTATTTCCCCCCATTATAAGTTTTGTATTTTAGCTATTATCGCAATTATTATTATCGAAAAAGTGAGGGGGGCACGTACCCAAGTCCCAGTGGTAATGACGCTACTGGGTTGAGTCATAGTGGGGATAAGCATCCCTCTGGTTTCAGTAATAATACATTTGCAGTCTCATTTCGGATTCTAGACTAACGAATTGACCTCGAAGCGCCAGTGTTTTTCTCAGATTATCATCCATATGTTTGGAGATGTATCATAAATAGTGTGTGGAGATCCAGTGGGATATGTCTAGCCATTCAAATGTCTAGTAATTTGTTAGTATAAACGTAGGTTAAATTATGTTGTACAAATTCAGTTCACTGAAGGAAAATGGTCTTATTTTTAACAGGCCCAATTAATCATGTATAAAGCATGTTGGGGAAAGCAGGAAGAGGAACTATCAACTACACATACATAGAACATTATATTTTTTATTAAAACAATTTTAATAATAATGTCAATGTCAGTTTACAGTGACAAAAATATTAATTTCCGGAACTGCCGATGTGGTAGTCTTAAAGGGGCACGGTTTTGGGCTTAACTGCTCCTATAACCGATTTATATGAACAAGTTCCTTCTCCTGTGCTTTTTAATTGATTTAATATCGTGCGTAGAATAATTATTTTTGATGTGGTAAAATACTGTACAAGTGTATTTACGGTTATTGTGTGTCTATTATTAAAATATGAAGGTTCTATAATAAAGTTTTGATCCCGATCTGTTTGAAACTTTTACCTGAGCACAAAAGCGTAAAATGTGTTGAGATTTAAACAGCGACTGAGAAAAACGTTCTTATGATTCTACGCATGCGCTTCTGAAGTTTCAGGCTGACCAGGGTAGCATCTTTCGATAACATCGAAAATCTCACAGAAAATCACAGGTCTCGTGTCGGGGACGCTCCCTGTCACGGGAACTGGGGCAGAGCGCGCTCCCGTAGACAGAGAGCGCGCTTCTTGCTCGTAGAGAATCAGACAGTCACACAGCGCGAGAACTAATGGTGGGATCTGGTCGAAGCAAGTTGTCGGTGATCTATACACAAATCTCTCAGCGCTCAATTGTTAACGTGAACTATCAACCAACTAGGATTAAAACGTAATAAAAAATATCTGTATGAACGGGGGACACGAACACACAGTATGGTCCGGGAAACCAGACACCTATGGGTGGGGAATTTACCTGAAAATGTACGAGAGGAGAAAATTATCGAACACTTCAAACGGTGAGTTAACGCTTAGCTTGTTAGCTTGTTACAGAAATCTGATTTAATACTGCTAGCCACTTAACAGCTACCGTCACTGCATGGATTCATTTTCTTTAGTCGCCTTTTGGGGATGGAAGTAGATACTAGCCTCGTCGTGAGAAACATTTACCAGAGAGTGGGACGGAAAAAATCTAATTACCCCTATGGTTTTAAACCATTTGATGGGTGTGTAATATTCCCTTTGGCAATATTAGGACAGCTGATTGTAGACTTGGCGCCCAGCTAGCTAATAGAATACACACGTACCACGCTCTGTCGAAGAATATGTGGAATAACCAATTGGTGACCACCAATCAATACATTGCTGCTGGTTGTTTTTAGAAGGAGACTTGGATAATGAGGACGATCTGAGTCTGGACGACCCGGGAAGACAATTAGTTTCGATGCAGCATGTGAAACGTCTCCTTATTTATGTGTTTAACGCAACTTAATTTTTTTCTGTTAGTTTTACAGTTAATTCAAATACAGCCAAATGTATCTTTGCATGCATGTGTAGTGTAACAACGCTTTTATATGGGAATACCTTTACTGTAGCTACATGTCAGGTTGACTAGCTAGTTATTGATATTGGCATATTAAATATTTATGGAAGTTTGTGCGTCAAAAATAAGTATGTACATAGGCTGAAGTTTTCCCCCCCGTTTACAAACACCACGCGCGTTCAGTGATCATTATAACTGAGTACTAAAATAGTTAGCTAAATGCATTTATCAGCGGGCAGATATATAGTTATGTTGCCCAACCAATTGTACAGAATAGGATATTTAATATTTAAACATTCTGCAGGACGATTTCGGTCAGTGCTAGTCGGTATGCAAAATAAATGTAGGTTCTAGTTGGCTACTCGGTTGGAACAGCGTAGAATATGACTATGAATAATTGCTAGTGAAACTAAGCCACTTGAGGCAAACGTCACAGATACAACACGGTCCTGAAAAGACGCCGAACATTAATGCGGTCTCTGCAGGTTGAGATACGTCTGAGATGCTGCTGAATGATGCATGAGTTTCAAGATAAAATACATTTAAGTGTACAAATTGAATGAGATGTTCACTCTCGACTGGGTTCAGGCAGTGCCAGCTGTACTTGTATGTGTTATTTACTATATGTGTAGAAACCACTAAATATTTTTAAATTGGTTGAGATGAGTTTTATAGAACATTAATACGAGACCCTCTATGTTGAAGGTTAACAGTCCACAGTCGTTTCAGTAGAAAAAGAAAAAATAATGAAATTACTAATTTCAAATAACTAAGGTGCCAAAGAGCTGTGCTGCAGCAAGCAAACACCACTGAAGAAAAATGGTTAAAATTTTCGAAGCGTGTCTGCTCATATCTTAAAACTGGTCTAGTTTGCATTGAGAAGCATTAGACCTACACTTAGGATGTACACTTTGCTCATATGTGTAATTTGTTTTCTTTCTGCAATAGTTTTGTTTCAAAGTTAAATACAGTGGACAGGAAAATTCATTGACAGGAAAGCTACGAACGAGCTTTATTATAGGAAACTTGTGTAGCCTGTATGTCGGCTTCATTTTGGCTCTACTTTAGTTATTTGGGATGTAAAACTTGATGGACTATCTTGACGTTTCCGCAGGTTTACAAAACCACAATCGCCAACGTTATCTCAAATGAGAAAATGTATCATGGAGACCTGTAGAGTTAAGTTGTTCTGACACCAGAAACCTTTTTAATAATGGCGCGTAGAATGTATTAATGCTTTATGTCGTTATTCATTGATTATGAGATATATCCGACATCACCATTTCCCTTCAAAAGTAGTCAAATTATGCAGTCGGCAATACCGTTTGACACGTTTGGCTAATTTCGTTGCCCTTGACAACACTGAAGAAGGAAGGTTGACACTTTGTTGTCTTGGCGGCTTTTACGTTCGAACCGCAAGTATTTACGTACAGGAATTAGAAACGTGTGTAGCAACTAGCCCGTTTTAATACCCCTGAGCCACACATGTACAAATGCTACCGAAATGTTAGGTGTATTTTTCTAGTAATTGAGAAGTAAACTGAAAGCTAATTGAGAAATAAAATGCCAATATATATTTTTAGTTAACGATTGTGTGTACATGTATGTCTTGCGAAAACTCTCGTTTTAGTTGTATATCTATACTGTGGTCCTGTCACGTTTTCCCACTGCACTTGAAATATGAAAATATTATCTATGGAAACCCCCATAGACGATATTCGATGCCTGGGATTGTTGGAAGTTAGCTAACAATCTACATCTTCCTTAGATGTGTAATCTGATAACTGAAAACGTATTGATGTGCAAGGACAACACTGCGGCTCCCTTTTACCACTTCAAGGTAACTATTCGTCTGCCGTGGTGCCAGGTTGCAGTTTTAAAATGTATTATTGACAATCTAATTTGGAAGCATACTTCTATCTAGTTACTTGATACATATAATTTATACAAGTAAAACGCCGCTGCACGACTACAATACTTTCTCGATTTGGCGGGAGTCTATCGAAGTGAGCTCAGTTAGATTGTCCGTAGTCTCAAGTGACGGCTAGGCAAAGTGCTAAATCGTGCCAGCAGAATGCAGGAGAGGGAGCTATTGAAGATGGGGGAAGGGATAGTGAGTAAGCAGTGTGAATGGGGTTGTAAAATGGCGTCGACGATTGTGGAGTCAGTGTGGGAACTGGTCTCCTTTTACCAAACAAACCGCACATGCTGTAGCCCTCCCGTTAAATGCGTGACGTGTGTACACTGCATTAGATTCTACTGTACGTTAATATGGTGGAGATTTTATTTATTATAATCTAACAAAAATGTAAATCTGGCGACATTTCCCTTTGAGCACATTTTTGCTTATAAGCGCATTTGAGTTGTACAAAATTTAGGGTTTTGTTGGCCAACACGGCTTTAGGTACCATGCTGCTTGTTTTAACTTGTTGCCTGGCTACTGTTGCTTAGTGAAGTTGAAAGATGACAAAATGGGAAAGGCAGCAATTTAACCATTTGTAAAAGCGCTGCTCTATATAATTTCATGAACGATTACAAATGTTGAACCTGTTGTAATAGTAAATAAGCTTGTGAGTTTGGGAGAATGGTCTTTAGATGAAAAATGTATCGTCTCAAACTTGAAAATTGCTGATGAAATGAATAGTTTTTGTAAAGGGTATTTACATTTTCAATAAAGAAATGGGTGGTGAAATTGAGTAAGCTGTCTATACTAAGCAAAACGTGAAGAGCCGCAATGTTGTGTGGCCTCGGGAGATGGGTGAATTTGGCAAACCTTTTTATATTTTCCATATTTCTAACTATAGGGAAATTTTGTATGTGGTACACTTGAGTTACCTGAGTATTTACTGTAGTTTAGATTATATGAGTATACATCTAATTATTTACTTCTAGCGTCATTTGTGTTAAGGTTAGACTTTATAAGTTAACTAAATTCAGGGCTCAGTTCACTTGTCAGAAAATCTAAAATGGTACCTAAACACAAATTAATTGTGGAGTCAATGAAAACAATTAATAAATGTGATTTGACAACATTTAGTATTTAATAATTTAATAAAAATACAACAACATGTATATCAAATGCAATTCTAAAGATCAAAAAAAGTCGGTATTGTGACATTTAACATGCCTTTAACATTAGCTACTGCTTGTTGCATAGCCCTGATTTCAATTCTAGGGTGATGCTGATCTGTTTATTTATGAAGAAAGATTGTCTGTCTGAAATTTTACTTGCCTGTGTATATTAACACAATAAGCATTAGCTTTTAAAAATGTTTTAATACATATTGGAGATTATAATACTGTGCTCCATGAATATGAACCTGTTAGAAATTATTATTCAATAAAGTTAATTATCAGTAATGTAGTGGCACACCAGGGTATTGCTTTGCTTTCGTAGGTTTCAGTGGTGAAGGGCTCGGACGGGACTACAGGAAGGGACATTGAGATGTTTAGGTTATGTTTTTTTTGTTAGGTAGGTATATTTTACTGTGATTTGTCTCAGAAATCTCCAGAAGAAAAACATCCCTGTTACAATTGACTTAATTGACCATTCTCCAGATTGCTCTTAAGTAATTAATAACTTGTTGAAGTTACTTTTGAAACTTCAGGTCTTTTTTTGTCTACTGGTAGTGGTATTCTTACAGTAATATATCTGTTATCCAAAAAATAATATTTTATTGAATGGACTGGAGAAAGGACAATTCTAATAAAAAACTAGAATTGTGCAAGTGATCTGTCCATTCTGGCTAGTGCTTTAGCCAAATGTTTTGAAAAGAGCTCATAAAATTTCAAATGCACATCAGCAAGGTCATTATTTTCCTTTGATGAACCACCTTATTGAGATCATTTAAGATAAATGAAAGAAACATTTTCAAAAAGAAAGTTTGTATGCTAGTTGTTTACTTGATGCACCATATCATCTGTACCTAAGAGGGATGAATAGCCATTCTCCTAAATTTTCTTCTGTTTAAACATTTCCTTCCTAATTTTTGTGGTGTTTTTCTATTCGGGTGTACCAGAAACATTGATAACACACCCAACTTGCTTAGTCGGGAAATGCACTCATCTGGTGTCCTAGGAGCTGGATTTTGAGCATAGAAGTTACAGGTGCCTTGAAGACAACTAGTTCGGAGGAAGGTTTTTTCCCGAAAGTGGCTATTCCAAATTGGCGATGGAAATGCAAAAATATCTGCCTATTCCATGCTTGGAAGTATTTTACTTAATGGACCAGGTCTGTTCTTTTTATTCAGTTTTAGCAAAATGATTAGTGAGCATCCCACAATTTATTATTTGGAGTACACTTGTAAATACATCAGGTTTGTGTTTCTGTGTAGTAAAATGATTACATGTTTCTAAAATAAATTTCAAGCCCTGCTTTTTTAACTTATTAGAATAATATGAAATTGTTCAGTAAACTATATAAATACTTAATCCAAACGTAGCCCCACCCCACACATGCAAATTGATTGTAACCACATTGGTATCTGCTGAATATTTCACAATAGCTGTAGAATGGGTCATGCATTTGTCTGTTATATTGCATTAATGAGACTTACAAACACACTTTTTTTTTCTTTTGCAGTGCAGTTTCTTTAGTATTTAGTATTTAGTCTTGTAAACATATACAATTTGATATTTGAATAACATGTATGTAGTAAGAATTCCAATCTATATGGTTTGTTTGTCCTAGGTTGTGGGCCTGAATTGGGTAACCGTTTGATTCACTCTTTTATTTTTCATGTCTCTGATACAAAAGGTTTGATGCTTGGCAGTCTGCTTTTCTATCAGAATTAAAATAATTTTTACACCGTTGTTAGATATTAAGCGCAGTGTAGTCATCAATAGGTACAGAAGGAGACTTGTGTGCCTGCACGTTTGAAAGGACGTTTGTTTGCTTTGGGTGCTTATATATTTAGATGAGAAAATGTTAGAATTTATGGATTTGAGCTTTGAAGTTGCTAAAGCTGCTATTCTTGAAAATATATGGATTTTGATTACATATTTGGGTATGTATTCTCTGACTTCATCCACCATTCTTTTCCTCTCTATGTAAACCGTCCTCCCATTCTCCCTGTTCTTTCCACAGATATGGACGTGTGGAGAGTGTTAAGGTCCTCCCGAAGCGCGGGTCAGAGGGCGGAGTGGCGGCCTTTGTGGATTTCGTGGACATTAAAAGTGCTCAGAAGGCCCACAACTCCATCAACAAGATGGGAGACCGAGACCTGCGCACCGATTACAATGAGCCAGGCACTATACCCAGTGCTGCACGGGGACTGGATGATAGCCTGTCCATAGGCTCTCGCGGGCGGGACGTTTCGGGTTTCACAAGGGGGGCCGGGGGGCAGGTGTATGGTCCTCCTGCGTCAATCCACAGCAGAGAGGGACGCTATGAGCGCAGATTAGACGGGTAAGTGGACAAGGTTTCTCTGAAGGGCAGGGGGCTTTTCCGTTCTGCCCCTAGAATTATATTTTGTTGTTGGGATTGTGGGGATTCAGGACATGGGAGAGGTAGCATGGGATCCATTCTCAACTTTTTCTTATGGACTTATAGTGTAAAAACGAATTATATGTATATATCTATATCTGTTACACACACACGCACACACACACACATATGTGTGTATATATATATGTAGATATGTGTGTGCGAGAGGCTGCTTTTTGTGTGTATGTGCAAACATGCATGTATACCACAGTTATTTGTTGTTGAGGATTCACTGTATGCAATTTATCCCGCTTGCGAATTGGATCTCATTTGCGGAAAATCCAGGGCAAATTTTGGATATAAGTTTCCAGGGATTTATGGATGCAGGAGAGCTTTTGTTCCAGTGGCCGTGCCTGGGATCGCCCTGACCTGGAGTACAGTACCGCACTTGGTGGATTTATCTTTTTTATTTTAATATCGAAAGCAGAGAATCAATCAAAAATGAATTTATTTATACGTTTAAAATAGAATTATTAGAAATTGGATTAAAAATGGGTCTTTATGATTTTGCATCCTCATAACGATGGTGTGATTCCTTACTGTTCCATCGCGGTCTGGACTCTTGTGGATAATGTTCCCAGGATATGTATTCTCTGGTTGGATTTACATTGGCCAAACAAGGATACTCAGTCATTCACAAATGGTACAGGTTTTTCGGTTTCTCTATGGGATTATTTGTCTGGTATCAGGGCTCGACTATAAAATTCTGGTTTGATTTCTTCCGTTGTTCAACTGCACAGCGAAAAAGACAGAAAAACTGAGTGAGCAAATGACAACCCTTTTTGTAAATTTATTTTCCTAAATCATTTTTTTGGTTTATTTCTATTTATTTTCCCTTTTATTTTTGAATTAATGGAAGTAGAAAGTGTGGTTTGGACAGCAACAAATCTGAGGACTGGTTTTGGATCATACAAAAGAAACTCGCGTGATTTTTGTGGTGGGGCTGAAGAAAACATCAGAGGAAGACATTTTCAAGTTACCTGTGGATTTTATTGGATTTTTTTCCTGTGATTGGATATCCTATTTCTGGTGGAATTCTCCTACCTGGATGTAGCAGCAGTAGGGCTTTGGATACATTAACAAAGACATCTCCACCATCCATACTCGAAAATCCGCTTGAAAAAACCTTTGCCTGTCTGTTTGGTAACCAGCCAAGACGGATAGTCTTGTAACACTACAAAAAGGTGGAAGTTTAAGACATAAGAACTAAACATGTTGTCCTTTGGAATTGGTAAAATCCTAAGAAAATGGACCTGACTGCACTTAAAGGAATAAGGAGTAGGAGTATTATACCAATTTAATTATCACAGTAACTATCAGTAATTACACCTGTCATCAATGTTTTTAACCATTGGATTGTATGAAAAGAGTAATCGATGGAGATAATTTACTTGTGGAAGACTGTAATGCCTGGCTTTCAAGGGCCGAAGGTGGATGTATGCTGTTCTCTTTTTGAAAGATGGAGATTAGGAACTGAATGCTGTGATTCATTTTTGAGACTTAAGGTGATATTTTGTGCTTTCTTCTGCTTAAGGGGAGCCAGTTTGTCTTGGTATTGACATCAAATTGGATATATCTTTTTACACATACAAGATAATTTATACAAAAAAGAATTTGATACATTTTTGGTGAAATCGTCATAGGCAATTTTATTGGACTTTTTAAAATTTTTTATATATACTTTTTTTTCTCTGCAAAACGAAATCTTTGGCTTTTGGATCAGTGTTTGGAATAGTTTTTGCACCAGCCCCTCCAAGTGACTAGACTTGCTGTTCAATTGAGGATTACCATTTTGAAAACTACTAAGTCATATATATAATTTTTTTTTTGCTCCATTTTTAAATCTATTTTACATAATTAAAAAAAAAAAAATTTTTTTGCTCACAAAATTCTGTCTCCCTAGCTTGTATTTGGGATTGTAGGTCGGGTTACCGCTGTCTGAAAAGGTTGGTATGCCCTGCCCTGTGTATTTTAGCTGTTCTCTTTAACCCCCAGTTCAAACCCTTGTCTTTCTCAGTATTTCCTACTAACTGCTGTAGGTAGTAGATAAAGAGGCTGTGCGTTTTTATGGATTCTACCATTTACCTATTTTACTTTGCTGTCCTCCGTCTCCCCCTTGCTTCCTCCATCTCTTTCTCTCACTCCTTGACTCTTGGCTCATTGGCCAATAATTGGACACCGCTGAGAATCAGATTTTTTATGCTAGTTAGAGAATCTTATAATCAAGGTGGGAAAATTGTTTTACTTAATTCAGGTCAGACTACTCAGTTATCAATTGCTTTGACTTTTCCATTTGACAAGCTCATTAAGTATCCTATGAGTTTTTTTATATATATATATATATAATTTCTGTAATGTTCGTTGAGCCTAGTTTTTGAGAACAGCTTGCAGTCATGGATACACAAGTCTGTGATTTTAAAAGCACTATCAGATTAACCTGAGGAGTGCCGCCTTTTTTTTTTAGGCACTATTCAAAATGGCTTCTCTTTTTTTTTTTTAATTACACAAATAGCCTTGTTTGTATGTCTACAATACGAGTCTGTTGTCACAACACCAATATGCCCTTGAATCTCTGTTCCTACTTCAGGTAGTTATCTATTTAAATCAAACATCTGTAACATCTGTCACGCTGGCTTTTTCTCAGAGGACAATTCAGTGGGAGAATTAGTATTTAAATAAAGCTGGCTAATGAGCTAGCTAATCAATTGGTTTCAGACAAGTAAAAAGATTTGTTTCCAAAGTTTGATTTATTACGCATAATGCAAGAGAGGTAGGTTTTGTGTGTGACAAACGCTATGCTGTATCCATGGAAAGATAGAATCTCATAGCTCAGGATAGAAAGGCAATGTCCTTGGCAACATCCAGGCCAAGTCACCCACTTTCTTTATGTGAAGAAAAGCATAATGCTGGGCTCTAATTATGTATCATTACTTTATCATTTATGTGTATTTTTTTTACAAACACTAATAAAGAATTGCATCTTCAAAATTCTTTAATCTTTTTAATAAGTTGTTTAAATGACATAACTGTATGTCCTGCCTGTAGTTTTGTGGTAGCTCTGGAACATTATCTGCATGGAATAGTACTTTCCTGTATTATAGTAAAATATATGATGCAATATATAGGGCTATGTACATCATAGGATTGAGGTGTATGCATAACCGTATTAAAATCCTTCATAGAACAATCTCTTCCCCTAGCGTCTCCATATGATGTCAAAACTATTACAATAGCATAAAATATAATATGAAGAACAATAAAAGTGTTAAATTTAAGGTTAAAGAATACATTTTCTTGTATCCATTAATAGTAGCTAAATTGGCTGGGAATGCTTACAAATTAAAGTAAAAATATTTTTTACATTTTTTATTGAATTTTAAGAATATTCAAATGACAACTCTCATTCGCGGACTTGGCTTTAAAATCAGATAGAGCCTTAAATGTCAATTAGCCTCCTACTGAAATTCTCACAGCTATGTCAGATAATGGCAAGATGCTTTTGAATGCACACTTGCTGAAGAAATCCATCCAATCCTCTAAAAGTGGTCATTTTAGAGAAATGGACAACTAAGTAATTCGGAACGTCAGTTCCAAGTATAGGATGGTGTGTACGGGTTTGGAAATATCAGTTCAGTTTTAAAGATCCCACCTGGCCACATTGAGAAAATATACATTTACATGTATATAGCAACATTTACCTAGAAAAAACTAGATACTATCAGTTGGTCTCTAATTTAAAAGGTTTCAGTTTAGGCTTATTGGTATTTTTTCGGAAGGTATATAATGTGACAAAAATACAACGTTTTCTTAGGTTTCTTAGGTTGTCAAATGACGACAATTCATAATTAATTGCAGTAGTTAAAAATTCACTGACTAGCATTTCACATTTCCAGATCATCTGGAAATGTATATATCGTAACATATGTGCCTGTATTAAAATAATCACATTTATTTGTTTTTTGACTACACAAATATGTAAGTCACTTTAAATTTGAGTATAAATGCGCTTTAGTTTCTTTTGATAAAACGACAAATGAATAATTCCCAACTTAATTTATTTAAATTAAATTCTTGCGAGTGCAAGCTACCGAACGCGAATGTAACCTAGAGCACCGTTCAATCATGTCAGTGACAGGCAGTGCAGGATTCGATTAGCTTCTTTTAATGTACATTTCTGATTTGATATAGGCTGCTAAAATAACATTAAATTGGTTATTCATTTGCAAATCGTCAGATCGCTAGCTAATTTTTTTTCTCAGATTCAAATCGTATAATTTTATATGTTGCCTTGGAAAATGGGCAACAAATCATGTAATGGTAATTGTGCTACATATTCTGGTATCTTGTCGCTACATATTCTGGTATCTTGTCGCTACATATTTTTTCCACTACACTTGAGAAGAGTGAGGAAGTAGGTATCCCCAACGCCATGCACACTCTCAAGGGAGTGTCTTAAACATTTAAAAAGGGCATTGCAATTTTTATCCCCGTGAGTATCAAAAAGGGCTCAAGATCTAGTAACCGGGTGTCAGCTTATTTGGCTCCCCCTGTGCATGTCACTGAGCCTCTCCCATCCTGCTTGCCTCCCACTTTGCAGACTACACTGCCTGCACAAGAGGTTCAGCTCCAAGTGGAGGAGAGGCCCTCTTAATGGCTCTGCTAGCTGCCGGCCCTAGGAAGCTGATGGGAGATGCCGGTTGGCGACAAGTCAAGAGAAACGATGCTGATTTCACCCACCCTGGCTCTGCCAATAGTGCGTCATCGCTGGGCTCTCCTGGTCGTAATTGGTTACTGACATGAGTTAGATGTCAGGTGAACATGAGAAATCCAGTTCATAGAGCTCAGTGCCATGCATTTAGTAGATGTTTTAAATATCATCCAGAAAACTTTTTCAATAAAAACCAAAGCCTCACGGAGCCGTTAAATGCTAAGCATGCATATTTAAATATGGCTGGCACTTTAATTGATTAGAGTGCAGAAAAACAAGTACAACTAGCCACACAGTGGTGGTTGATTTAGTTACTTTTGTTTTCCCATAGGCTTGTGAAGCAATGATTCCATGTATTCTAATCCATTTGTACAACAGGATATTTACTGAAGATCACCATTACCATACTACGCATGTTACCCAAACCGTCATGCTGTATTGGTGTCCAACTTGAGCCATTGCTTAAAATAATCTATTACTCACCACTTTCTTTAACTACTGATTATTAATAGAACCTTTTTTTAAAATTCATTTTACCTTATGGTCTGTCCAGTACCGGAGTGCTAGTGGATTATCCTTCCTTTTTTGTATGTTGTAAATTTATAAGGGAGTGAAGCCCAAAGTAAATTAGTTTGATTAATCAAAATTACTTTTAGGATGAGTCATCAAAATGCAGGAATCAAATTATTATTTTTTTAAATTATTATAATGTCAATTTATCCTATGTCTATACTCCATTGTCTTATTAGAGAGAAACTGGTTTCATGAGTTAAGATGGATTATATGGACGATTGCCTTATGAAAATGATATTACAGTGCATAAAATATCAGGGTGATTGAAATGATTCTGTTGGTAATATTTTTAAATGCAGTGATTTATTTATTTATTCTTGGTGCTGTGATTCGAGTGAACATTCAGATAATTAGATTAGTGTAGGCTGGTCCAACTGTTGAACTCCAACACCAAGTTGCAGATTCAGTATGAAATTTTGCAGATCCTATACATGCAGCAGTCTTTTTTTTAAATTAAGTAAATTTATTAATGTTTTATTGAAAACGGGTGAGCTTAAAACATTTTTTATAAAGACTATCTTTACTGTTTTTTTTACAGAAACCAATTTATCCTTTCTCTCACATTAGTATCAGCGTGAGAAGTAATCCTTGATTTCATTAGTACCGTTTAGAAAAATGATTAATTCCACGTTGACAATAGTGAAAATCTCTTATTGGTGCCTTAATTATGGCTGAATCAAATGGTAGTTTTCTTGTGCGTGGTCTATCAGAGTTGCCTATACAATATGCCAAGTTAGCTCAACGTTTAAAATGTCATGCCTGTGAGGAGATACTTGGTTACGGTATTACACATGTGACATCCAGGGATAAGTATAACGGGTCCACAACGTTTTCTATGAATAATGTCCCGATCAACTCCTACATGTTTACTACATTTTTTTTTTGGAAAGTTACGGTGGGTTATAATAATTATGAGGCGAACCAACATCAAAAATTGCAAGAAATTGTCCTCAAGTGGAACCGTGGGTTTCTCTCATAGCCAAAACAGCCTACTTGTCAGTCACAAAAATTAATTAACAAAATAAAATAAAAAGGCACAAATACGGTTGTGCCAAAATGGAGGAATCTGGCCTACCTATAAAGAAAAGCCACTAAAATAGGCCTTACACTTGTACGTTTTTAAATAGCTGGCCTATACAGCTGTATGCTTATAGAGCACAATAAAAAGCAATTGATCATTTTATCTTACTGCAAAACCATGTGACTGGGTGAGAGAACACACTAAATTAGTCACTGACCATGTGACCGTTGTCCTACAGGAGCTCAAGAACCACTGTTGTACATATGTAATAGGAGCCAAATGCGACTCCGTCAAAATATATGAAGTAGGCACCAATACGGTAACCACCAATGCTGCTGTCTTTATTAAGCACTTTACTTTATTATTTCGTCTTATTTAACTAAAAACGATGCCCTCTATACCAGCTGTTTATGGTATTGATTTATCCGTATCCAGGTAGCATTTTGTATGGAAGTTAACTGAATTGATTATTTGGAACTGTATTGACAGATATTCTAAAAATAAGAGGCTAGATAATGTTGTCCAGAGACTTGAATGGACAGCGGCTGGGAGGTCACTGGAAAAACATTGGGGTAAAAATCAAGAGGGTGTGTGGAATAATAGTCCATGTCATGATAAATAAATGGAAGTAAATGTCGGAGTTGCAAAATGTGCTAGACCGCTCTTGGAATAATAATGAGACGTGATATAAAAAAAAAAAAAACTTTTTTCTTCCAAATCATCTTATGTGCTACTCAGTGATGAGCGGCGATCAATGGGTTATGGACCACTGCTGTATAACATATGTAGTTATTGAGAAAGACCTTAGCCGTTTTCAGGTCAACTTTGTTCACAGCCATGTTGTTGTTGTTCATATGTTTCTTATCATTGATAATGATTCAGTAACGATGTCACTGTGGTTAGGGGAAAAATGTATGGAGTTATTCTATATCCGTCAATTCTTTTTTCTTGAAGGAGATGGCACATCTTTCTGTTTCTGACAAGTTTACTGCCCAGTAGTAACAGTCTGCTACTTAAAAGGAGTCAAGGTTTCATACTTGAAAGGGAAAGAATGTCTTCCTTTTCTCATCTTATTTTGTTTGTGTCCTCTCCCCTCCTGCATGTACTTTGATTTATGTATTTATTTAGCTGAAGTTGGATACTTTTCTGTATGTTTTGAAATAAAAAAATAAAAAAATCTTAAACTATGCTTAAATTATTTAAAAATGTACAACTTTGTATTTAGTTGTTCAGGGTTAGTTTAGTGAACGAGACCAGCCTGTGAGTAACGGACATGTTTCTCTGTCCCCTTATTTCCTCCTCCCTCCTCCTATATCTCTCAGGGCTGCTGAGAGTCGAGAGCGTGCCTATGATCACAGTGCCTATGGACACCACGAGCGTGCTGGCGGCAGCTTCGAGCGGCAGCGCCACTATGACACGGACTACTACCGTGACCCCCGGGATCGTGCACTGGGTGGAACCGGGGGTGGCTCTGTTTCCGCTGGCGGCGGAGGAGGTGGAGGAGTTGTTTCTGGAGGGGTGGTTAGCGGCGTTGGAGTTGTAGGAGCGAGCAGTGGTGGGACAGGAGCAGGGGGCGGAGGAGCTGGAGTTGGCGGTGGAGGGTCTACGCCGGTCGCAGTCACCTATTACGGCTCACGGAGCCGCAGTCCCAGCCGGTTTGAGACTCCAGAGCCACGATACGAGCCCCGTGCCCGCGAGCCTTTCACGCTTGCCAGTGTTGTACACCGGGACCTGTACCGTGAAGACAGGGGGCGCCGCGGGGACCGGGTTTTCCATGACAGCCGCAGCCGGTCTCCACACTCGTCGCAGTCTCGCAATCCCTCTCCACAGAGACTGGCAAGTCAGGCCCGGCCTCTGCGCTCCCCCAGTGGCTCTGGTTCTCGTAGTCGCTCATCCAGCTCAGACTCTGTCAGCAGCACCAGCAGCAGCAGCAGCGGCAGGTAGGTGGCGGTGCTGAGCACTCACTCATTTATTAAGAGATTTGTTGTTTCGTTCTGTTTTTTCCACTCATTGCCCTTTAACTCACTGATATTGTTTAATACTTTGGCGCTGCTATTTTACCTCTTGTACTTGAGTTTTGATTTACCATTTGTTATGTGTAAAATAAATTGGACTATTTCCACATTGCATATGGCCTTGAATATGGAAAAGGCATTTTTTACTTTCACTAAAATACTTTTAACTTCTAGTAAGGAGCCAGAAATCACACCCACTGAGAACCACCTGTAATTTGAGTTGAACGTTTTAAACTGCTGTAACAGTTAGTTAGAAATTTACTTGCATTCAGAGTCAACTTGTGCAATAACAATCCTCTTCACATTAAAACGGTCTAATTAAACAAATAACTTCATTGCTTATTTGATATTTAAATGCAAGAGGTTTTATAGTGATGTGGATTAACCAGATAGTTTTCATGGAAATTTAGAACAGCTACTGTCTGTCATTTAGGACCATGATTGACTCAAGTTTGTATTCTACCTCAACATGCCGAAAGTTCTGGAGAGTGGATAGTGACGTGTTAACTGGCAAAGCACTTATGAATACTATTTATTTGCAAAAATATTTGTGGCTTTCCAACAAACGCTGATGTTAACAGTCACATTTGATCTTCATTTTATATACCAGTCAAAAAGCAGACTAGAGGCATGCACAGTTATAACACAGTTAAGTGAAGTAATGTCCCCATCCAGAGTCAAGGATAATTTGGTTGTCTGAGGTGCTGTGAGTTTGAGTCTGTACATTATATTAAGATTCCAGTTTTGTAAATGGAAAATTCAATAAAGTCTCTTGCAATTTAACTAAAAATTTAATTCAGATTTGACAAAATAAGTAGTTAGCCAGCTACTTCAGTGTAGTATAATTATGTCTGAAGTATACGTCTATAATATTTTTTCTAGCTACTCTGATCCAAGCTCTAAATGACATTCCCTGATGTTTCTACAGTAAGACCTGGGGCTTTCAGTATGGCTCGTGGGTTAAGACCGTTGAGCATGTGTAGGCCGATTCCTGTTATTCGGAGTGCCTCCTGATTTAGGGGGGGACTTAAGCCGGCAACCAGCAAACCCCTGCGGCCTTTACCTTTGTATTTCGAGATTACCAGTCCAAAACATTGTGTGTTCAGTTAGGGTTTGTCTCCTTAGATGTTGGTCTTCCTTTTAGCCACACAAACTGTTTGAGAGGTTCAGCTAGCTTGCAGGTCTTGCTGGTTAGAGACAAGCCGAGAGAAACCCTGCCTGTGTTTTGTGTAGCCACTCGACTCTCCTGGTCCCGCTTGAAAAATGATGAGCTGAATGTAAAAATAGGTGGCAAAAATCGGGTTATTTCCAAAGTTTGGCTGATGCTTCTGTTTTCTACTGGTGTTGTGTATGACAGTCCATCACATCTCAGTCACCTTATTGGTTCTGTATTGCAGCCACAATTTTCTCATATGTCACGTTAGGATTTTAAAAAATAACACGCTGCGAATTTAATGAAGGAATTGGGGAAATTTGGGAAAACTGCACCCCAGTTTCAGGGATGTCTCTGTTGAATGTTTTTCCCCCCATGCATAGCTTTGCCTCTTAGGTCTTATTACAGACATGCAGAAATTGTGAATATTTGAGGCGTGTAAATCCATTTTAGTGATGTATTTGTTGAAAATGCTTCAGATAATTTTTGGAGACAACCCTAGTATTTTCTGCCTGTCTGTTCGTGAACATACCTGTGTATGATCCAGTTGAAACTGGAAATTTCTGGCCACTGCTGGCTCTGTGCCCACTCCCACAGGCGAGTCTCCTGTCAGCTGCAATTTTGGTTACAAAGACTGTGAGGGAGGAGGAGGAGGAGGAGGAGCAGGGCGAAGAAGACAGGAATTGATAGAAAGCTGCAGGGTAGTAGAGGGCAAACTAATGCAAAAAGGAGAGATATCCACTATGGCTAATAAAACCTGTGTTGAACCATCAATGCTCAGACGGTTTTGTTACAAAACTCATGATCAAACAGAGTGAAACGCAATTCTGTCGTTCACTTGAACATGAGAAAGTGCTGCAAAAAGGAAGGTTGATTTTAGTCTGAAATGGAGAAGATGGGTTAGATGGGAAAATGGGTCAAATGTAAGGGATAAATGGGAAGAAATGCAGCACAGGACAATAACTTTTCCTGGAGAGGGATGAGAGCAAGCAAGGAAGTAAGAGACCTTAAGGAAGATAAGAGAATTCCATCATAGAGGAACTGAGAGACCGGCTGAGACCAAATCAAAACTTTAACGATCCGCTAAGCACATTTAATACATTTGTTTTTAGTATGTATTCCTGTTTTCTGTAAGTATCTCATTTCTCGTGTATAGAACATGCTTTTAAATACAGCCTTGTAACGTGCACCGAGCGGGTTGCCAAAGTTAATTAGGTCCCAGCCTATATCCACTGTTTTTGAATCTATCGAAGAATCAATGCTTCTGGTCGGAGGAAGTATGAGCACCGTATTGGAGGAACAACAGTTCTTTTCACAGCATTAATTTCAATTGAGCTATTGTGGGGAAGTTAACCTAGAAATAAATGTCATTTTGTCCTAAATATGAGCGGAGGGTTCCATCGCCATAGTGGTGATATTGCCTTCATTTGAATGTGGTCTTGTATGTTAAATACTTCATTTAAAACAATAATTATTTAACTGATAGACATTACTCCACTATCCATTTTCCTTGGATGGCAAATGCAGACCAATTCAGTTATTTCTCTGTCGTATTTCTCTGTCGTATTTCTGTCGTAGTGCTGTTGCTGAACCTTACATATGGGCTGAATTGCTTTCTATGTGTCAGTTGACTTGAAGGACTTGGTGTCTTTCCTTCCACCTTCCATAAGGTGGTACCTTATGGAACTGCATTTTATTTTTAGCATTGGAAAGCAACGTGCAATGCTAAGTCTGAATAACACACAGACTCTAACTATACTGCATTGAAGGACAACATTTTTTGGCAGCTGCATATAAGGAGTGCTTTGCAAATGTGTTGTCTAGTAGGCTGAATCCTAGCCTTTCAGCATGTGACATTGTTTTCCGGCAGCAGCGATTCCAGTAGCAGTTCCAGTGATGACTCCCCGGCTCGCTCTGTGCAGTCTGCTGCTGTGCAGGCGCCGTCTGCCCAGCCCCCACCAGCCCTTGACAAGGATGAGCCGCGCAAAAGCTTTGGCATCAAGGTCCAAAATTTGCCTGTGCGATCCACAGGTGAGAGGACTGTGTAGACCTTCTTATGCCTTAGGTTTGTCATCTATTGTACACTTCAAGTTTACGTAGCAGTCATGACATGACATTGCTGCCTTGACATTGTAGTCTGAAGTCTCTTTTTGTTTTTTCTCCTCCCCCATTAGAATAAACTTGCTTAAGGAAATCATGTTCAGTTTTGGATAATTGATGGTACTGTTCTTATTTATAAAAAACACATTATCTATAAATATAAAGCCAATTTTTTTAAAGCAAAAGTTCAGCATGTATGATGCTAAGTACCTTGTCAGAGTGGAGAAATAGGGCTGTCCTGAAGTGTATTTTTCCTCATTTCAATGCTCCGGAGCCATTCCTAAAGTGAGCTTTAACTAGTCATGGTATCATATTTATGGTTAAGTCATATTTTTTGAGTACTAATTTTATGCTGCTCTTGTATGACTAATGTTAATTTAGCTTGCCTGAACCAGAAAAATCCTTCCTTACATGTCTCGTCTTTCTACTTTACTCCGAGAAGTAAATTCTTCACTCAATTTTTCTCTATTCCTTCCCATAGACACAAGTCTGAAAGATGGTCTTTTCCATGAGTTTAAGAAGTATGGCAAGGTGACATCAGTGCAAATCCATGGAGCGTCAGAGGAGCGATATGGCCTGGTCTTCTTCCGACAGCAAGAGGACCAGGAGAAGGCCCTCAGCGCGTCCAAGGGGAAGCTCTTCTTCGGCATGCAGATTGAGGTCACAGCCTGGAATGGCCCTGGTAAGGCAGTCTTTTCTGTTTGCTTTAAAGAAAAGTGTTTTGCTTTTCTTGCGTATCTCTCCACTAGCCTGAGTTTTTGTGCCTTCTCTGCCCAAATATTGTTGCCACTTCCAGAGACTGAGAGCGAGAATGAGTTCCGGCCATTGGATGAACGTATAGATGAGTTCCACCCCAAAGCCACACGGACATTGTTCATTGGAAACTTGGAGAAAACCACCAGTTACCACGATCTTCTTAATATCTTTCAGCGTTTTGGGGAGATTGTGGTATGTTCAGGTTAAGTGGGAACAGTGGTGAATTGAATGAAGCATTTAATACAGTTTAAAACTCCAAGATAAAAATATTTACGACTTTCTCCCTAGGCCTGAGCCAGAAATTTGGTGTGATCACATTGCAATGCATGTTAATCTTGCTCAGTTTCAAAATATGTTTTATCAGTGTATTTAAATAATTGAAGTAACTAAAGAATAAATATAGGTGAATACAGCAGGTCAATGTAGGTATTTGTACTCTTTAAGGTAATTTGAATAATTTCCCCCGAGCTTATTTGAGTTTTGTGACATACTTGGCTTTTGGAACACAACCCAGGTAGTGTTCAGAAAATTCAGATCCTGTCCTGATGACAACAAATTTGATAATTTTATTATCCAACTACAAATACAGATGTATTAGAAATATCCGCTATGCCTAAAAGTGAATGTGCATTGATCTGTGTTTGGTGTAATGTCCCCTCTTCCTGCTCATTCAGGACATCGATATAAAAAAGGTCAATGGTGCCCCTCAGTATGCTTTCCTGCAGTACTGTGATATTGCGAGTGTCTGTAAGGCCATAAAGAAGATGGACGGAGAGTACTTGGGGAACAACAGGCTTAAGGTGCAGAGTTCACCTTTTTTCATAATGATAATGTTTTCTGTCATTTATCTGCATTGACTGTCAGTAATTGATAAATTCTACCTTAATGTTATGTGATTTTTCTGTTTGAGATTAGAAAGTGAAGGTCTAGCCAACTAAGACGTATTCAATTATGTATGAAAATTTAAATGTGTAGTAGAACAATAATAATACATACTTTCCTTTGGTGTAGCTGGGCTTTGGGAAAAGTATGCCCACGACATGTGTGTGGTTGGATGGCTTGGCATCCAACATAACAGAGCAAAACCTAACACGTCATTTTTGCCGCTATGGACATGTTGTCAAGGTAAGAAATGCACTGTTCTCTTACTTGGTCACTTTCAAATCTTCATGCTTACAATTTATGTTTCCTGATGACTGAGGTTGTAATATGACAAAAGATAACCAAATTGTCTGTATTTTTAAAGTCTTTGCCTTTTCCCAAACTCTCTGCCTCCTTCAGGTTGTGTTTGACCGGTTGAAAGGCATGGCCCTCATCTTGTACAACAACATAGAGTATGCCCAGGCTGCCGTGAAAGAGACCAAGGGCTGGAAAATTGGGGGCAATAAAATCAAGGTGGGAAAAGGGGAAATTGTTTCCTGCAGTTGGTTTTAAAGAAGTGTCAATACCTGCTTGAGGAGATAGCAGACCTGCAGATGGTCATCACTTTTCAACTGACTAATAAATTATAAGTTGCATCTATCAGTCCATCTTCAGGAACAGTAGTGTAATTTTCTATGTAATTATGGGACTGATTTGTTCTACTCTTCTGATAAAAGGGAGGAGTATTGATATTTTTGCTGTCCTTTGTCACAAGGTGGATTTTGCCAATCAGGAGAGCCAGATGGCTTTCTATCGCTCAATGCAGGCATCTGGTCAGGACATCCGAGACTTCTATGAAAGCTTATCTGAACGAAGGTTTGTGTTTTACATTGTATAAGGTTTTTGCACATCATGTCTGTGGAAAATTTTAATGTGCAGACAGCACTGCCAGCCTGCTGTCGGTCAGGCGAGGAACTGGTTAACTAGCCCTGAGAAACACAGGCGATTTCAGCAGCTCTCTTCTAAATGTGTGCCATTGCTGTGCTTTCTGTCACAACTGAGTGGATCCGAACCTGCAAAATCTGGATCACGTTGTTTAATGGTAATTTTTGTACCTCTCTCCTTCTTTAACAGAGATGAACGCCGGCCGCCTTATCATGACTTTACAGCGGACCGAGCATACTATGAAAATATACGTGCACCTGGCACATATGCGGAAGATCCTCGCCGTAAATATCCGGCCCGAGGCAGAGAGTTCTACACAGAATGGGACCCTTATCAGGGGGACTACTATGATCCACGTTACTATGATGATCCCCGTGAGTACAGGGACTATCGTGACCCTTACGAGCAGGACATTCGCAAGTATAGTTACTTACAACGGGAGCGCGAGAGGGAGAGAGAGCGCTTTGAGACAGACCGCGAACGTGACCATGGCCGAAGGACAATTGAGCGCAGCCAGAGCCCCCGTCGCCCTGCCAGTCCTGCTGCCTCCCCATCCCCCTCTGAGCACCTGCCCAGCGACTCTGAGCGTCAGATCTATAGCCGCTCCTCTGAGCGAAGTGGCAGCTGCAGTTCACTTTCTCCTCCACGCTATGAAAAGCCTGATAAAGCACGGCCGGACCGGTATAGCAAGAACGAAAAAGCAGAAAAAGAGCGACTGCTGTTTGAAACGGAGCATGGTAGTGTAGTTGAGAAGGAAAAACGAACTGGACGCAAGGAGAAGGTTGATAAAGAGAAAGGGGAAAAACTCAAGTTAAAGAAGTTGAAGGTGCTATCTCCCAGCATCCCTTCGTCTGAGACGGATCCTGAACTAGACCGGGAGGCAAGCCCAGAAGCAGGCTTACGCTGTAAAGGTGCAAAGGTGTCTGTCAAGGAGAAGGATGGCACTGGAAAGGGACGCTTAGATCTGCCCCCCTGCGTTGTGCAGCTTACTCGTGTTGAGAAGGAGGGAAAGTTGTTGGACCAAGCTGCTGTTGAGAAGCAAAGGCTAAAGGGTGAGAATGACTGTGTTCGATCTCCACAGCTACAACCTCCAACTGACTCAAAAGGACTAGCATCTCGCTTAGACGTTCAGAAGGGAGAGCTGTCTAAGCAGGGGAAAGTTCCAAAGGAAAAGAGTTTAGCAAGCCAGGTTGAAGTTGTGGACAAAGAAGTTAAGCTCAAACCCAAGAAGCATATTAAACCTGAATTAGGATTTGATGGTACTAATGCATCTGTGGATGTCGATCGGCTAGCTGCACGAAAGAGGCGATTTGGAGATGCAGTTGGCAAGACGGACCGGCTGAAGAGGAGTAGCCAGGAAGAGGAGGATGGTAGACTGGGACTAAAGAAGCTGGCTGATAGTGTTGTTGCAAAAGAAGTGGATGCTGACAGGAAGGTGCTAAGGAAGGAGGCACACAAAAGAGAACACCGCAAGGCTAAACCAGAAAGGCTGGTTACTGTCTCTAGCCCCAAAGAAGGGCTAGAATTGGAAGACGTTCCTGTGGGAATGGGGCTAGGGCTCAGCCTTGACTTGCAGGCGAGATTGGGGGAACCCACAGGGGAGGGTACAGACTCCTCCGACTTTCCTGACCGGAAAATTGGGGTCTTAGTGGCAAAGGGTCAAGGCCCTCCAAGTCTTATCCGGACGTTTTCAGATGATGGAATTTTGGATCAAGATGACTTGAGGGAGCAAGAGCAACAGAGCTTCCTGGACCTTAGCGAACAGGCCTTGATACAGGAGAAAGGTATTGGTGAGGGTGAGGATCGCCTGTCTATGGACATTGATCACTCTCAAAGCTGTCGCAAACAAATGGAACAAAACCGACGGCTCCGGCAAAAGCTACAGGAGTCAGAGAAGTCAGAGAAACCTGAAAGCCCACACAATACTGATGCAGAAGACTTTGATAAGCGAAGCTTAGTGCATGAGGTGGGTAAGCCACCTCAGGATGTCACAGATGATTCTCCACCTAGCAAGCGCAAGAAGCTGGAGGCCTTTGATTTCGATTTGGGTACTAAGAGGGAACGTAATTACCGGAGCTCCCGACAGTTGACTGAGGATTCTGAAAGAAGCCTTTCTTCTATGCAAAGGCTGCAGAATCTTGCCTACCATGAGGAAGAAAGCACAGCTGACTCACCCCGCCTACTAGCTACAAAAGAGTCAAAAGACTCTCCTAAAGCAGAGGTCTACTCACACGTTGATCTGCTGAAGTACAACTTTGACCTGACGGCTAACAGGGTCCGAGCTTTGCACACAGATCTTCCTAAATTGAAAGCTGCATCAATGGGTTGTGAGGAGGAGCTTCAGCAGTTTTGGGAGAACAGGGCTAAACAGGACCCGTTACGACAGGATTTGAGCTTCCCCAATAGCTTTGTGAAACGGGAAGGCATCCGCAAGCGTCTTGTGCGTGAACTGGAGCCCGGAGAGGTGCAGTCAGACTCCGATGAGGATCCCGAAAACAAACACCACTCCCCCAAGCCCTCCACGTCACTCACCTACTTGCTTAGGGAGCGTGAGGAGAGGCTTTCAGACCTCAAGCTGTCTGGCTCTCTGGAAAGGAACAAGTTTTACTCCTTTGCTCTGGACCAGACTATAACGCCAGACACAAAGGCCCTGCTGGAGCGAGCAAAGTCACTGTCCTCTTCTCGAGAGGATAATTGGTCATTTCTTGATCGTGACTCGCGCTTTGCTAGCTTCCGCAGTTGCAAGGATAAGGAGAAGGTGGAATCTGCTCCTAGACCAATTCCCTCCTGGTACATGAAAAAGAAGAAAATTCGTACCGACTCTGAGGGCAAGCTTGATGACAAAAAAGAAGAGCCCAAGCCAGTGGAGCAGGAGCGTCAGGAGCTGTTTGCCTCTCGATTCCTACACAGCTCTATCTTTGAACAGGACTCAAGGCGTCTTCAGCACCTTGAGCGCAAGGACCAAGACTCTGAACTGACTGTGTGCAGAAATGCTGGGAGGCAAGGTTTGACTGAGGGACAGCCTGGAACAGCTGGAGGGGATCTCCTTCAAGAGCCCATTGTTCTCTTCCATAGCCGTTTCTTGGAGCTACAGCAGCAGAAGGAGAGGGACCAACGGCCAAGAGAGGTAGAGAGGCGAAACAGTTCTAATGTAAATGAGAAGGAGAAGCAGGATGGAGAACAAGATCAACAGCAGCTGTTGCTCAAAGTGCCTGAGCCCACACAGGAGCCAGATATCAAACCTGTAAGTCCTGCTCCAGCTCTCCCAATTTCACAACCTCTTTTAATGTCAAAGGAGATATCACCACTACAAGAGAAACCTGCTGACCAAATTCCAGCAGTGGAACATTCTTTCCCACAGTTAAAAGATGAAAAGATGGAATCCATCTATGTGGTTCCCCCACCTCCATTAGTCCCTGTGTTAGAAATACAACCACCTGCCCCTAACAGTATAACACCTCTCGAGACAGAAATCAAAGACGAACCCAAAGAGGAGCTGTGTGAATCCAAATTCCCAGGAGAAAACCGTATTAGTGTGGAACACGGCGCATACTTTGATGTTAAGCCTCCAACTCCAGGGGCTTCAATGATCTCTTTAGAACAGGAGAATGATCCTCCTGAGATCAGCTCTACTACAAAATCTGCCTCTCCTAAACCTGAAGAGAATGCAGAGATGGTGAAGGAAGGGGAACCCCTTCCAGAAAAATGTGAACCTCCAAGTCTGGTACCACCAAAATTAGAAGAATCTCATGAAGCCCCGATGGTAGTCTCTGACGATATAGAGGTGGAGCCTGTGTTGCCAACTCGAAAACCACCCAAAAACAAAAGATCCAAGCCCCCTCCAGTAACACTGCAGCCCTTACCTACCCATGCAACTGGTGCAGAGAAACCAGCCATTCGCAAGAGTGAGCGAATTGACAAGGAGAAGCTGAAACGGGCATTATCCCCTCGTGGTGAGGCTTCCAAAGTGGTCCCTGACACAAAGACCACAACTAAGTCACCGATCCATGCCCCTGACTCTGAACACAACAATGAGCCTAGCTTACTGCTTGGTAGGACACGTCGCAGAAATGTGCGGTCTGTCTATGCCACTCCAGTAGAGGATGAGACCCCACAGCAGCCAGGTAAAGAGGTGACAGAGTCTCCACGCTCCACCCGTAAACGTGGAGCTGACAAAGAACTGCCGCAGCAGCAGCCATTGCAGGATACATTAGCTGCTCCTACCACACCTCGGAGAGGACGGCCCCCTAAGGCACGGCGACGCGAGGAAGATGTTTCACCAGTGAAAGCAGAGCCAATAAAAATGGCAGACAGTGACGATACGGAATTCAAAGAGGCAAGTGGTGGTGCAGAGGTTGCCAAAACTGCTGATGGGTGGCGTTCCCCTCGTACGCAGAAATTGCAAATTAATCAAGGGTCCCCTCCAGCTGTACAGGGAAGAAAATGGGGAAAAGCAGACAAAGCCTCTGAGAGTTTAATTCCACAGGCCGATAATTTAGAGGCAGATGCTAAAGATGAGTCTATTGTGCATGTTGGGAAACTTGAAGAGGGCACTATCCAAAATGTGAATTTGGAGAAAGGAGAGGAAGCCAAAGATGTTTGTGATTTTACAGAGAGGAAATTAAATGATGAGAAAAGTGTTGAGAAAGTAGAATGCCCAGTTGTGGATAGGCGTTCCCTTGTAGAGAAGAGTGGGAAAGCAAAAGTGGCTAGGTCAACCCGGAACAACAAGGTGGTGACAGAGGATAAATCTTTGAGTTTAAAGAACCTTGAGATCCGTCTTAGTGTGGATGATGTAAAAGGTGTGCTCCGCTCTGGAGAAGATGAGTCTGAGTCTTTTGATGCGTCTCTCAAAAAGGCTAAGCCTGAGGTATCTGTCAAGGAAGAGATGCTTACACCTAGCTTCCTCAAAGAGATTAGCTCAGAGGTGAAGGATGAGATTTTATCAGACTCTGAGCCTCCTGCTGACCCAGCAGCTGCCCTATTGGCCCGTCAGATGGAGCTGGAGCAGGCAGTGGAAAACATTGCCAAGCTTACAGAAGAGCCCACCCTGCCACCCTATAAAGTACCCTCTGTTGTGCCACCCAACCTGCTAACACCAGCTACACCTGAACCAGAAGTTGAAATTGAGGGAGAAAAGCCAGCTAATCCTGCCAGTGAGACTGAACTTGCAGCTGCCATTGACTCTATTACTGCTGAAGATATATCTACTTATGCAGAGGGATTCACAGCTGCCCCAACCTACCCAACACTCGTCCCTACCCCAGAGCAACTGCCCCCTCCCAGCGAGCCTATAGAGCCTGAGACACATATTGCTATCAGTAACATTATGGCAGCAGAACAGAGAATAGGAGGACCGATCCCAAGTTCTAAGGTGGCAGAATCAGTTGCCAATGAGTCAAATGCCCAGCAGCCCCTTCCACCCGGGGGACTCAGGAAAGGAGGAAAAGTCAGACCTAAAGCTCAGAAGAAGTCCAAAAGTCGTAGAGTCAGTGTCAACAAGAAGGGGGACATTGCAGAGGAGGCTGTGTCAGAACCTGAACCTACCACAGTTAAGCTGCCAGAGTCCATCCCTGAAGACGCACAGATTGTTAAACTCCAAGCAGGGGTAACTTCTGCTGCCACAGCTGTTGTAACAACTGCTGCCTCTTGCAAGCATGAAGTTGGACGTCCAACAGTGGAGGCTGTGGATACCCCCAAGGAAGCAGAGCAGCCAGCTATAGAGCAGCCGGAACCCCAAGAATCTGCTTTTCACTCCGGCAGTAAGCTGCACCATCCATCTTCAGAACCAGCAGCCCCTGCCCTCACACCGTCCTCAACTTGTTTGAATTTCCCATCCTCTCGCTCACCGCCCAACTGGTTCAACAAGTCTGAGGACTGTGTGCCTCAAGTCATGGTTTCTGCTACCAGTGCTTCAGCAATAGCTGCAGTAGTGACTTCTTCTGGCAACCCACCCCTACCGCCTGATACTAAAGCATCTGACATTGACCCCAGCTCCAGCACCCTGCGCAAGATCCTCATGGAGCCCAAGTATGTGTCACCCCCAAATAGCAATTCTGTTCCCAGCACATTGCTCACAACCTCCCTGAAGGACACGCGTATGTCAGAAAATGAAATTTCATCTGACTTGGTTCCTGTGAAGCCCTCTATGCCTGTGACACCCCAGCCTTTGCTCCAGCAACACCCTCCACCACCACCTCCTGACATGCAACAGCCTTATGCTGATAAGATAGTAAATTCTGTAATTTCTTCCACAGCTACTTCAGTTATAAGCCGCATCCCCATGCCCTTTGACTCAGAAGAGGCACCACGCATTACTTTGGGCAATCGCAGTGCTGGGCTTACTCTGCCAAAACAGAAATACCGGTCTGGTGTGAATGATAACAGATTTCAAGGTCTCACTGTAAGTGAGGAAGGAAGCAGTGGACGTCCTGCAGTGGAGAGCACAGCCTACAGCACAGGCACTAGCCCTGGTCTGAGAGTCAACACTTCAGAAGGTGTGGTAGTGCTGAGTTATTCTGGACAGAAGACCGAAGGACCCCAACGAATCAGCGCCAAAATCAGTCAGATACCTCCAGCCAGTGCTGTTGACCTGGAATTCCAACAATCTGCGTCTAAATCCCAGATCAAGCAGGAGCCACTTAGTCTTTCCCAGCAACCCACCCCTAAGCGTTCCCAAACGCCTACGGGCTATGGGTACAGTGGGGGAGTCTTGGCTGGCCAGCCTTACAATACACAGCCCGTCATCTCCACTATCAAGCAGGAGAGTCCTGGCACTGACAATTCAGAAATTCCATACCATTCTGGATCTCAGAGTGGAGCTGTGAAGATCCTCCAGCAGTCTGTTGGGAGCCCTCAGGTTCTCATCTACAATCAGGCTATGATGCAGCAACTGCAAAAGCAACACGTGAAAAAGAGTGCAGGAACCGAAACCATGCCATTGAAAGTTGAATCGGGTAAGCTCCCTCAGCCCTGTAACCTGAGCCCTGTTATGAGCCCCCATCATCCTTCTCATAGTGGTAACCACATGGGATCCAGCCCTAACACACCTACTGAAAGAACTGTCCCACATTTAAAGCAAGAGCCCCATTCTCCCCGGACATCAGGTCACTCGCCCTGTCCTTTCACCAAGGTGTGCCCACCTAACAGCTCACTTTCTCCAATTGGGACCTCTGTGGTTCTTGGCCCTGGCATGCCTGCAATACCCCAGTTTGTCTCAAGTGTGCACCACCCAGAGCAGTCTGTGATCATGCCTCCTCATAGTGTCACCCAGTCTGTTTCTATGGGACACCATTCTCAGGGTGAGGTCAGATTGAGCACCCCTCCCCTTTCTGGAATGGGGTATGGGATGCGCACAGAGACCCTTGCCTCTCCCCGGTCTGGGCCCCAGCAGCGTTCAAGTACTCCCCAGCCCCCTGGAATCAGAGATATGGTGCTGCAGTCACATTCAAGTTCTGCAGGGGCTGGTGGAGGTAGGGGAGCAGGTGAAGATGAAGCCCGACTCTTTCACCAGGGCCTGCGCAGGACGTCTACAACCCAGCTGCAGCCAGATGTGATGGCGATGCAGACAGACTACCGAGGATTACATCACGCTGGGCTACGTTTGGACCAGTATGGCCTGGCATCGCGGGATGTCCGCATCCTGATGCACCATCAACTAGGAGAGCACACTGCCTCCGAGACACGGCAAGCGCGCACCCCGGACACTGTGTCCTCCTCCTCTTCTTCCACAAACACCCCTTCTTCCAAAACTCCCCCCGTTGGAAAAGCTATGTCACAAACAGTGAAGGACACCCCAAAAACATTGGAGGTGAAGGTGCCATCTTCTCCTCATGCTGAAAACCGGATCATGGGGGTTCATCCACCAGTGCCTGTCATGGTGTCTCCTCAAGGGGTGCAACTTATGCATCCGGGGGCTGCGACTTCTTTCCCAGAATACCAAACAGTTTACCGGGAAATGCGAGGCTTCCAGTTTTCGGGTCACTCCACAATGGGCATCAGTCTGGCTCCCCGCAGTATTACACCCTCACAGGTAAGAGGAATAGTTATGCAATTCCATACTAATTTCATTTCATGTTGACTATTAATGGATTTTTGTCCTCTGCTACTATTTACTACAATTGCTATCAAAGTGAGTACCAAAGCGATTTTGTATCACTACAATGTATATCAATACAATATATATGCATATCTTCTTGTATCATGCATTTCTTGCAGTTACACCTATGTTAACTCATTTAATTAAAAAAGTTTTATTAGTGTATATTTTTTCAGAAATTTTGAATCTTTGGCTTTCTTCTCAGGGACTTCAGGATGGGGACCACAGCCACCGGAGTAAAACTCCTCAGTTGTCCTCTACAGTTGCACCAGGAGGTGACATCAAAACAGAGGGCTCACATCTCCGACATGGAGGCACTTTGGACCTTTCCCATGTCCCTCGGGCCCAGGGTGAGACGGGTTCACCTTCGTACACCTCTCCCATTGCGGTATCGCACAAACTCGAGCTGCCTTCAGCTTCTATTCAGAAGGGATCCCAATCCTTCCTGTCCACCTCGCTACCGCCACCCTCCTCTAGCTCCTCTCAGATACGGACTGATGGAAAACTGGAACAAACGGGACACCGGTCTGTTGACATGGTGCAGCTTCTTAAGGTGAGCATTTGTGAAAGATGGAAACGGAGAGATGTAGAGCAACACATGTAAGGGCTAAATAAGGGAGAAATAATGGAATGTTCTGAACAGTTAACAAGATGACAAGACTGCTGAAAGGCTTTGGAGAATAATTTTAGTGCAGGTCTTGGTATGTTGTCTTTACACTGTTTTCTTTTGTCCTTTAAGTGTTTAACTAATTTAGTTCTCTCTGTCCATCTGAGAAGAAGTACCCCATCGTATGGCAGGGCCTTCTGGCATTGAAGAACGATACAGCTGCTGTCCAGCTGCATTTTGTCTCCGGTAACAGCGTCCTGGCACACCGGTCACTTCCTCCACCGGAGGGAGGCCCTCTGCTCCGCATTGTACAGAGGATGAGGCTGGAGGCATCGCAACTGGAGGGTGTGGCTCGCAGAATGACTGTGAGTAGCCACTTCTACTCCGAAACCCGACCATTATACTAGAATTATTTTTTTAAATAAGTTATTTTTAAACAATTTTTTAACTTGTTTTAATGTAATGCAGGTTATTGTTCAATTAAAATGAAACCAACAAATATGCTCACATACTAGTATACTTTACACGTTTTTCATTTTGTGTACATCCCTCTGCTTAACCCCTCTGGCCTTCTCTCTCTGTCTTTCTGAGATGATGAAACATCAGCAGTCTACTAATAAAGTGAGCGTAGCAAAGCCAATTTCAAATTGGGTTTCTCATTGTGTTTCAGGTGGAGAGTGACTACTGCCTCCTGTTAGCTTTGCCATGTGGAAGGGACCAGGAGGATGTTCTGAACCAGACCCATGCCCTAAAGGGTGGCTTCATTACCTACTTGCAAGCCAAGCAGGTTGCTGGAATAATCAATGTCCCTAACCCTGGCTCCAACCAGGTATGTGTGTGAGTGTGGGTATATGAGTGCTTGTTACCTTAGTGCTTAATTCCGTTCAGAAAATGGCAAGAGTCAATCTGAAAGTTTTGTTTTTTCTGATCCAGAGATACAAGTTGAACTTTGTTGTTATCCTCTCCTCCCCAGCCGGCCTATGTGTTGCAGATTTTCCCACCTTGTGAATTTTCTGAAAGCCACTTGTCCCGGCTTGCTCCTGACCTTCTCAACAGTATATCCAGCATCTCGCCCCATCTCATGATTGTCATTGCCTCTGTATGAGGCCACCGAGCAGGAAGCAGAATCCAGACTTCTGTGCTTTGTGGAGTAATTGAGACTAATGAGCTCAGACAGCTGCACTCTTCTGTTCTCCCTCAACAAGGAAGTCAAGGAAGCCTTGAACTAGACCTGTAATGATCAATTATATGATCATTTTGATTATTTAAATCTTTTTTCATGGCTGGGGGATTCATTTTTGTTGAAGATATTCAAGAAATAAAACGAGTGGGACTTGAACAAGAGAAAAAATGAGGATGACTGATTTTTATTTTCATTGAAATGATGATTGTGATTTTAAA
This sequence comes from Hiodon tergisus, assembly GCA_025775045.1. Classification (NCBI taxonomy): domain Eukaryota; kingdom Metazoa; phylum Chordata; class Actinopteri; order Hiodontiformes; family Hiodontidae; genus Hiodon; species Hiodon tergisus. The sequence goes on from JAOVYW010000033.1 coordinate 969,189, forward strand.
AAAAATTTCTTCAAAAGAATGAGATTAGAATCAGATTAGTCATTGCACTATGCTGAGGAGTCAAAAACTTGGACTTTGTACAGATTTAAGAATAAAATGACTTGTTCTTCAGTGACCGGCAATGCTTCAGAGGCTAACCGTGCTGGGATAAAATGGTCTTGGGATTCTGGTGAGAAGATTGTTGTGAATCATGTCATCTCTGCATCATTCTCTGTTACTGCTCTTCTACCATTTAACTACTAATCTGCTGCTGCTTCGTGGCAGATGGCACTCTTACTGGTCCTCCCCCAGGGACATAGAAGGTGGCTTTTGGAGATGTACAGTTTACACTTAATGCCTCAACAGGGGACACTATATATACTTTTTTTATTTTTTCTTTCCTTTTTCCTAAAGGTTAAAGGTGTGAGGAGACTATGCTGAACTTTGTAAATATTATAAATATTTAAAAGCGTACACATGATGCTGGGAGTCCAAATGGACAACTCTACAAAAAGACATCTCATCACCATCAAATATGGATATGAATTAAGGCAAGAGAACTTTTGAACTTTAAACAGTGATTTTCACAAGCATTTTGTTTTAACAACAATCTGTGCCAAATGTTTTTTCAGAGCAAAAAAAAAAAGAGGAAAAAACTAAATGGAATTAAAAATCAAATCTTATTTTCATACTTGACTTTGTATTTGTCTCATTCAAAATTGGTTCTGGTTCTTTTTTTTAGACTTGTCTTTTAATTTCTCCTTTCTTTCTTTCTTTCTTTGCTTTTCATTTTGAAGAAAGAGCTTTATACCATTCTGTAAGTTGTTAATATAAAATACTTTGATAATTTGAATGAATTGGTGAATTCTCTTCCTCTAAATTAGGCTACCACTGGTATTCCGTTGACTCCTATAATCAATGGATCACACTGCGCCAGTATTGAAAAGGAGTCGTGAATGGACGTTTGAACTTTGTCTCTCTCCTTCCCCCTGGTGGTGTGTTCTTGAACTATGCTGTATATAGTCATTTATTCTGTGTACGTTTTTTAAAATCTTTTTTGTTTTGATTCATTTCAGGGTCATTTTTCCCCTCAAAGCAGTCTGAAAAAGACAGAACCAAGTGTTAACTGATGCAGAAAGTAAACCATGTTTCTCAGTTTTGTTGTGTAAATATTTGTACAACTGCAGGCTGACAACTCTCATGGCATTGTTGAAGGCACTTATAATTTTGATACATAAATAAACAAAATACCAAAAAAACAAAAACAAACATGCAAACAAAAGAACAATCTTAAATTTTGTCCTTGGAGCCATAATTTGTTGTTTTCATTGTATTTTATTGTTCCTCTATGAGGTTATTTTAAGATGTTTGTAAAATAAAACCTTGGTTTATACCTATTTCTGCCGATCACTAAATGGTCAGTCACTTCGTTTTAAAATATTTTCAATAATTTGTAGTAGATGAACTAGTGCAGGTAAGTTTATTGTTTCTATACATGGTTTCTTTGGTTAAATGCTGTTCCATTTTTAACAGCAGTCGGTGATGCGGAGGAAGTCTGGGTTTGCACCAGTTTATTTGCATCTTCTGGTATTTTAAAATGTCAGTGTTGGGAAATGGACCAAATTTTTACTTATTGAAACATACTCGGATCACCAGAAATGTACTTCTTTATCAACATAAATAAAAAGTGTCTATATTTCACAGTGATAAAGCAAAGTATACGACAGAATACTTAGCTCTGTTGTTGCTTTGTACTAAGCAGGCACCATCCCTCTACATTTCCTCCTTCCAACCTATACTTACCGCCTTTAGTTTATAAAAGAAAACCTAAGAATAAACAAGAAGGGTTTGAAAATCTTGTAATGTAGTTCGAATGTGTATGTGGTGTGTTACGGTTTGTAGCATCTTTTTTGTCTTGAGCTGCTGTTGATTTACATCCAAAAATGAAATGTGCATAGAAAGAACAGCGTTTGGAAGTGCTAGCTTATGAAAGCAACAAAGTATGACGACACATTTTCACGTTTCACATTTAGATATTCTCATGACATTACTTTTTACGTTTGAAATTTTGCTATTTGTATTAATTGTTTTTTTTTTTAAATAACCTGATAACGTTTTCTGACATCTTTATCTGTATCGACATTAATGTGAACCGTGTCTGTTCCTAAATCTGTAGAATGTTTATTTTTCATTTATATTAGAATGTCAGATTTTCACCGTTGTATTATTGAACACTATACGCCACTGTTATGATTAATCGGAACATTCAGAAAACCAATCGGAAAGCAATCATCAGAAGACTTCCTGGTAGTATTCTCATATAATTTAAATAGGCTAAAACCTTGAGTAAGCTTTTGAGAAAACATGTCGAGTTATTGGTCCACATTTGGCTGGTTCCTCATTGCAAAAGGGTGTGGAAACTGCTAACTTTTTCGCATGGAACTGCCAGAAAACAAATACCAGCCAATTAAGAGAAAATAAGTTGCCCTCTTCTGGTGTTGGCGAGTGGATAAAAGTGCCAGACAAAAATAATAAGGGGGCATTATTCTAAACCGTAATTTACTGTTTTTTAAAATGTATTATTATCATGAATTTGATTGATTAACATTGTACAAGTTGCATTGACCGAAGAGACCATTTAAAGCCACGTCTAAGTATTTCTTTCACGAGGACAATGCTCGAGTCCATGTCGCATGGAAAGAAAATCACTCCTTTCCCACACCTTAGACTGCTGTTTCCATGTTCTTCTTCTGTGTATTGGTGTGGGAGGCATGTGTGTTTCTACTGAACAGTTCTCGGATCCAACGTCGTAGTAAATCAATTTCTGTCGATGTATTCACATTTTGTTTGCTACTCGTGTAGGTAGGTAAGTGTTTTAATGCTCCAACTGAGCAAAATACATGTATGTAGACATCTTTGATGGCCCTTATTAATCTAAACTTTGTAAAAGTATGTAAATAATTAACATGCCACGATATATTTAAATACATTGGGGGTGTTCCATTCAGTTGGTTGTAGTAATCGTTTAAACCACAAGGTGTCGACTTAGCCGTTTGTATTTTTTCTCTTTTACTTTTTGAAAATATAATTGACCCGGGAAGCGTGCACATGGTGTCTTTTGAAAATCGTCGTGGTTTTGAAAGCATATATTTTCTTCAGTTTTATTTAGTTTGTTCAAGCCAAATGTAAAAAGCCACGTAAAGATATTTCCAATCTAAAAGGAATGCTAAATATATTTTACAGATATTTAATTATTTTTGTAGTTCTGTATTTGAGTGTGTGAACCTAATATTTGCATGAGTGTATATTTGCCTTACAGAATGTATTTTCCCTGGCCATACGCCAAAGAGAGTGGTCTCAAATTAAGGGTCCATCTCTGACATGCTTCGGCTCTATCTGAGTCCCCTCTATGTCCTCGGTTGGGGTTAGACAAGGGTGAGCGTAGTGATCGAGAACAGGAGAACAGATGGAGTCGTAACTCCTGTACGACCACCGAGTGGTCTCTGGCGCTACTCCCTACAGGTCTTATGGGAAGAAATATGTGTAGTCACAATATAATTCACTGTATGGGTGGCAATGAATGAATGCTCTTTATGTTAATAAGAGAAGTGGGTTGTGGGGATTCCACCTCACAGCTGTACGCTTTTCCAGGATGGACTCCTGTTGGTCAGAGTGAGGAGTGTGTTACACAGCAGTTGGGGGCCCACCAACTGTGTAACAGTTGTGTTACTCATGGTTGAGGGAAACGATGGTATTCTGTTTTGTCATGGATCAGTTATGTGGGACTTTGGACAGTGTGACTGTATAACGGGATGCGGGCGGAACAACAGTGAGTAGGGTGGGCCGGCCCACCTTGGTAAAAGCGCTATGTGGACTGATTAAGCTAGTGACTACATTTCTGAGCAAAACATTGGTAAGCCATTAATTAACAAGTGACCATCTGTGGTCCTTCTAGATAAGGTATGAATATATTCAAGAATGTTTATAAATGTTGTAACTTCTTGCAGTGAGATTCAGTGGCTTCCTGAATTGCCATGAAGGAAAGATCGAATTCAAATGTGTTCTTTCATGTACTGAGCTTTTGGCTCAGTAGATGAAATAATCTGGCTTTAAATAACATAAGAGGTTCACGTGTGTTTTGTAGATGTTCATGATTTACGTGAGGAGAGGTTCTCGGCATGTCTGTTGTCTCCTTTAATGCAGGCGTGTGGTGATAAGCCAGTCACTGCACCAGTCTTTTTGCCTAGAGTTGCTTTCGCCACATTCATTTGAAACATTCCGTCAGTTCCACAGATTTTTATTTAGTTTGTAGTTATCTTAATGGTCTACTTTAAACCTGAAAAAAATGGTCTATTGGGGACTGGAGTTGGCCAGCTCTACTCTACAGGGGACATAGGTCTATTTTGTTTTGGAATTTTGGGCCAACCACATATGTTCTTTTTTAGATATCAGACCAAACCTCGTGCTATATTAAATGGGTACGAGGTTGAATTGGAATAGCAATGTTTCGAATTCAAGAATGCACCAGATATCCCTCAAAGTATCCAAAAAATTCCAATGGGAAAGTCCCCCCCCCACCCCCCCCTCATCTTAATGATCCAGGGCGCTACAGGCATTTAGGGGAAACATTGGAAGGCTGCTGGTTTTCTCACTCTATCATTTGTCATCAAGATTCCTCAGAGAAGCGTTGTCTTCTCTCCAACATACCTTAGCCCTGCTGCCAAACCCATGACATGAATGCTCTTGCCATGCTCCAGTGTTGTCTCTATGAGGCAAGCTTCAGATGTGTCAGAGTAACTTGGGCGACTGAGATGTTACTATACAGAAATAACTTACTCATTATATTTTCAAAAACCACAACTAAAAGTGACCATTGCTGTTTTTTAAATCAGTATCATTTGCCTTTTACAAGTTTATTTTGACATCACATCGGTGGATGTGCAAGTGTATTTACCACTGTAACTGATTAGTTTATGAATCTGAAAATGTCATGACAAATGATTTATTACCTTTGTCTACCATCACACAACTACGTCGATCTATTGCAAACAGAATTTGAATGACTTTGAGAACATAACTATTTTAGAAAGATATATTAATCTGGCAATTAGCTTACCATTTCACTCTACCGTCTATTTATTGTCCCTCCTCACCTATGAAATGTAATTAGTTTTTCTCTTTATTTTATTACTGTGGTTTTTTTCAGACAAGGAATGATAATTGCCTTCTGCTGAGGTAGGATTAGTAGAAAATGTCACGATATTGGAGAAGAACGAAGAGAGGGGGAGAGAGCGAGGGGGGGATTCTGAGAAACAGGGAAAACTCAAAAAGAAAGTGCAGATACTCAAAGCCTTAATGGCCCTCTCAACGAGTGACATCAGGGAGGTAGAATTATTACAGAGGAAAGGAGGAGGCGTAAGATTTAAAGTGCTAGACAGGGCAGGGGCAGGAATGTTAACTAACACTTCACACAGACACACACACTCACTCACGCCCACAGAAAAGGCCAAGATGTACACGGAGCTGAAATAACTAAAAAAGAAATCAGAAAATCCAGCACCTCTGTTTTCTAATAACAAACCTGGTCTGTGGTGGAGGGGCAGCAGAGTGTTATTTAAAGAAGTGGAAGGCACTATTGTGGGGAATCTCACTCACATGTGCAAACCATTACATTTACAAATCAAAATAAACATTAACCCTAAGCTGTATCTTGCATTTTGTTTCTTGAGCTGTTAAAGAAAATACAATGTTATGTTTCTGAGAACATTGAACTGTGTACTTGGCACTGAGCACTCAGCAAGAAACTAGAATTGCCTTTTTGCCCTAGTGACTTGTTACCTCATTAACCATTCATGAACTCATCCCTGTGAGCTGTCCTCTACAGACTAGGCGTGGAGCTGTGAAGGGTGTGTCCTTGTGCAGGTATGTGTGAATGGAAGTCCATTTTAATGTGTGGGTAGATACTTATGAGAATAGTCACTCCTGAAGTCCAGACAAGAGGGCAGCACAACGATTTAACTGCCTCGTTCATTCTGTCCGCCCTTCTCTCTCTCTCTCTCTCTCTCTCTCTCTCGCTTCATGTTCTCCTCTGTCTGCGACCGCAGAGTCAGTGGAGGAATGTGGGGTGTAGGTGGTGGGGCAAGAATCTTCCAATGCCACATCTTTCTTAATTCTCTCCTCCATCTCTCTCTTGTACACATGTTTTCTGTGACTCCACCCAAGTTCAACTGCATACCCTGAAACGCCAGAAGATGCTAAAGATGTTAAATGTACTGGTTGGTTTTGTGAAATATGTCTGATATGTGTCCGTTTCCTTCTTTCTTGTACATACATTCCACACAATTTCAAAAATTGTTTTGTATTTTTTGTATTTTTATTGTTTACTTAAGTTGCTGAGTGTTCTAAACCTCTAAATACCAACATGATAGATACACTGAATATAAACTTTGAAATAAAAGATATGTAATGTTTTTCTTTGGTTAGATACTTGCAAAAGGCTATCCACAAAATGGAGCTTGAAAGCAACAGTGGCCTGTAATTGGTTTGGAATTGGGTGAACCAGGCTGATCAAGATGAGTGTGAACTGTGACTCTTAGAACCCCTGGGACAGTTGATAGCAGAGTAGCTGGATTGTTTTGACTCACGTTAGCTTGTTTCGTGCTATTAGCATTTCACTAACAGGAACGACTTCCCTCCCAGAGTGTGATCATTTCAATGCAATTTGCCTTTTCTAATTCATATTAGAATTATATTTTTTGTGCCACAATTTTTTTTGTAATGCGTTGCCAAATAGGCAAATAAACAAACAAAATATTCAGGTAAACATATTGAAATGGTTTATTTTTAGCATTTCTATATAATGCTAATGGCTTTGGCCTCATGGGATGAAGTTGGGAGAGGCTGCTGCCAGGAACAGTGGGCCAGTGGAGCTTAAAGCAAACAGGAAGTGCAGTGTTGCAAAGGTCATCATGTTCAAACATATTCTCACAGACACACACATACGCAGTCCGCTCACTTGTTCCCCCACACCCCCCACACTCACACACGCGTACGTCTTGCTCTGCCTGAAGGTTATATGCACACTGTTATTTGGTGACTGTAAACTGATCTGTGTGTGTTTTCTGCTACCTTGGCCATCAGAAATTGCAGACCCTGCACAGACTAGCTGTCTGGGTTAAATAAGGGTGTGACCGGAGGATGTCATGCACTGAAAATAGAGACAATTGTTGCAAGAGCGTATGCAGCGGTGTGATGATGTTAAACAGGATATAATTGCAGAACTTTAAATGTGTGATGGTGTCAATTTTAATGTTTCCATAATGGGACAAGATACTTTCTGGTTCCTGTGGGTTTTAAAATTATTTATGCCTGTTCAAACTGCATCCAGATTTCCCTGTGAGCCCGCATATGTGTTAATGCAGGAAAGTGTCTGTAAGGCCGGTTAAGCTGCCTTGTTACACCAGGTTATAGTATCTGATTTAGTCATTGAGGACCAGTGATTCCTTGGATTCCTTTGTGTGTGAAGGGTGGTGTTTTTGTTATGTTCAGCTGAGAAGATTACACAATTGTTGTAGATAAAAATGAACGTAAAAGGTGAAAGAGAAATAGAACAAAGATGTGAGAGAGAGTACAAAAATAAAGGAGTGAAAGAAAGCTGAAAGTTGGAGTTGCTTTGGAATGTGCACAGATGATGGACTCGATGCGATTGATGGACATAAAAAGAAATGTTACCATTGATTTATTCTAGGGGTGAGATTAGGGTTAGGTTATATAGGGTTATTCTAGGGGTGAGATTAGGGTTTGGGTTAGGTTATATAGGGTTATTCTAAGGGTGAGGTTAGGGTTAGGTTATATAGGGTTATTCTAAGGGTGAGGTTAGGGTTAGGGTTAGGTTATATAGGGTTATTCTAAGGGTGAGGTTAGGGTTAGGATTAGGTTATATAGGGTTATTCTAAGGGTGAGGTTAGGGTTAGG
>JAOVYW010000033.1:995969-1032719 GCA_025775045.1 Hiodon tergisus
TTAACACATGGAACATCTAACCCTTTACAATGTTCATTTAACACATGGAACATCTAACCCTTTACAATGTTCATTTAACACATGGAACATCTAACCCTTTACAATGTTCATTTAACACATGGAAAATCTAACAACATACTTTGAACTCAGCTTGTTCCTGTCTTTTCCCAAGAAGAGACATGGTCTCACGGGACATTCGGAGGGATTTTTTCGCACAATAACATATCAGACTAAAGGGCACACAAGACACTCTCCAACGCAGCACAGGACAATCTTATTAAGAAACCGAATGTCCACCCGGCAGATGTAGGGGCAGCGTAGCTGTCAGAGCAATTTGCAGCCTAACGACGACTGATTTTTGCGGACGTATCATTTACAGCGCCGCATTGGTCCAGGAGTTCAGAGGATATCAGTTAGCAGAAAACATTACCCGGATCCCAGTAATCCACTCTGGAAGGCAATGAAAGTGTAACCCAAATAACACTGTGTCACTCGAAGGAAGTACTCGCTTCCCTTGGTGGTGGGCCGCATGAATCATGATCTATTAAAACTTTGTGGCTACCTATAGGGTTCGTTTGTTGCCAGAATTTACTTTGAATCCATGAATCACACAGAGACGAGATTTATACATCCACTAAAGCTACCTGAGGTGAAACGTAAATTTTGAGTAAAATTTTTTTTTAAAGACAAAAAAACAGAAAGGTCACCACTGTCATTATTACAGGTCACCGGAAAATTTTAAGTTAGAATGTTGATTCATTACAGGCTTGGTGCATTGTATGCTACCCAATGGATGCAGAAAAATTTCTGCTAAGGAAAAGAAAGTCGAAAAGTCTAATCTCTCTATGTATTGAAAATACTACAACAAAGTTTCAGCCTGCAGGAAAAAAACTAAAACATTTTATTTTGCAATATAGTCAATTATCAGTCAATAATTTTTTTTATTTCCAAATCACAAAGACGCATTATAATTCAGTTATCTTCAGTTCTCTTCACCTCACATGACTTGTTTGATGTTAGTTTCTTTTGGATATTCAGATTTTTCCATGTATTTGCAGTGTTTCCTGAAGTGAAGTCTCGTGCCCACCCCGGAAACTTCAGGTTATGAAGGGTCAAAAGCTAGGCTTTCTTTTCCCAAATGAACCAGGCCAGGAGACCAGATCGCATTTCAGCTGCAGGTCTAAATCCAAATTAATTAATCTCAATAACGAGATTACTGAAACCCCTATAAACACATCCATTGTCTCCTCCAGATGATTGAAAGCGTTTTATTTTGCCCTCTCACGAGACTCTCTGGTCTACCTCCAGTTTAGACGGGTGACTGAACTGTAAATGTGTTCAACTGTGTTGAATCTGCAGCGTTTTGGATTCAATTCTGCGAGGGGGATGCAGTCATTGACAACATTAAACAACATGGAGCGGTCGACCAACTTCCAAGCCAATCAACTCCATTCTTATGCCATCGCTCGCAGGACCACGCAGCCGTTTAAAAACAAAGTTTAGAAAAGCCAAAACGGGGTTTACTAAGTGTGAGGAAAATATCTTGTGTTCAGGGGTGTCTTGAGTTTATTGTCAGGCAATAACTTTTGCCACACGATACATTTTTACCTCTTTCTTCTGCCCCCACTTCACGGTCTTGGGATGGCTGACTGGTGATTGTGAGATTGATTGCATAGATTTGCACAAGAGGTATAATTTAATTTAAATCTTTAATGTACCTTTATTTTCAGTAGGCTCCCTTCTTAGCAATGGGGGTGGCTTGTCTGAATGCTAACGCGACTGTTCCCCCTGTGGCGAAGTGATTAGCGCGTGTAGCTACAATCAAACAGAAACCCTGGCCGTGTATCAAAGGGCCTAAGTGGGGTTCGAACGTTAGTTTATGAGCTCTTTGTTTCGGAGAACAAGTCAGTAATCTGGAGTACTTCCGGGCCAATTAGAAGGACCTTTGCCATTCCTGTAAGGAAGGCCAGGAATGCGACGGTCAATTAGCAATTTAAAAGAGACGCTGGGCCGACAAACGGGGTTCAGAATGGCTTCTAGCGGCTGAGATCTACTGAGGCGTAATCTCGCCCACTGAGGGTTTTTCACGGACAAGTAGAGCCCCTTGAAACTGTACCCCCATCCTTTGTGCGGGTGTATTAGAAGTGCCTCTGCGATTGTTCCGGTCACGGTTGTATTGGGATCTACTTGGTTACACACACTCTATTTTGGGGGTAACTAACAAAAGTTGAGTTTGTACCGCAACAACAACAACCACAAGAAAAGCCAATTAAATGTGAGGAGGCATACAGTGCCTCTAAAAAGTATTCAGTGTTTAATATTTGTTATAAATTTAGACTGTTTGGTAGAAATGTATTTTGACTTTGATATGAAAAAGCCTTTTTCTTTTTACCAGTGTCAAAAACGTCAAATTATATACTTTTTTTTTTAATTCCAAGGGGGGGTGAATACTTTATATAGGCACTGTATGTCAAGATGCTGTGTAGTGGACCTAAACCGTGTGCACACCGTATGATAAATTAGAACTCGAACTACACTTCAGCTGGTTCTAATAGAAGCAAACTAATGTTATTACATATGAGGTCATCCTTAGGGTAACCAAGCAACCTAATTAACTGAAGCAACTAATGTACTGTGCCTCTCCAGTTTCATGTCATATTTTCTCAACAATTTAAAGCTTACAAGCACTACATAAAACATGGCGTTTATGTGTTTACATAACCCTTTCATTCTGATTTAATATAAAATCATGTTGTATTTTTTAACCAATAGCTTGTCAAAGGTACAATCATTTCCATTTCCTTTTTTCTTTTCAGATCTCCTTTACCCCTTAATTTCCCTATTCGGCTTGGTCAATATTTGCCCTTTTCTAAGGCTCTGTTAGACATTCTTTCCTGCTGTAGACGGATCCCTTACTAAGGGGATAACCTGGCACCCTGCCCCTTTCACTCCTGCCTGCCGTAGGAATTCTGAGAGAGACACCCCGAAAGCTGGAATTATTTTACTTTTATACATTGTACACCATTATATATTTATAACAGGGCTTCATCTGTATGAACACAAAAAAAGTTTGGTGACGAGAACAAGAATTTCAGAACAGCTTAGAAAGCCATATAACTGTAACCCAAAGTTCCTATAGCACCGCATCGAGTTTAGTTTGGAAGGATCCCAAGGTTTTGCAAAGAGCTTATTTATTACTGTTTAAATTCAGCTAGATCGAATGCTGGATGATCTTGGCCAATAAGAGCTTTGCTTTGTCGCCTACCTGCATTACACATCCTTCACAGGCTAATTGATCGCAAATGGTGGCCGCCTGCTCCGGCGAACTTATAAAGCCAGAAGGAGATTTACGCAATCGTTTATTTTTGGTTGAGTAATGTCATGCTCATTTATTTCCTGGAGCCAGGCATTTTTATTTCCGACCAGGTTATGAGAACACAAAACAAATTGCTCCGGGTGAACAAAATCATAACTCAGCGTAGTATTTTGTATTTTCAACTTTAAGACGACCTCGCAGTTTACATGGGTGTGGTCGCAAATTTTTTAAACGGTGGGGGGGACACAAAACCCCAGAAGCACAGCTTTCTCTTTCCAGTAGTGTCCATTGCTCACACGCGGACATTTTTTACAACCCCCTGGGTGCTCAAAAACCATTAGATCCCCGTTAGAGTTGGCGATCTCCAGCTTTATACATTTATCCTCCGGGCCCCAACCAGGCTACAAGGCTCAGTTTGCAAAAGCATAAACCAGAGCTACTGGAAGATTAATTGCACTTATAAGAGTGTGTTTATACTCTTTAAACAGTCCCAGTTTTAGCAAAGGGTAAACACTTAACTCATAATGACCTCCCAAAAGGCAACACCGGACAGATACGAAGTAAATGGGTCGTACAATTTCTCACGTTATGATTGCTGGGATTTTTTTATTTTTTTTCTTCTTTAACTAAATTCAGTTAAATACACAGATGCTTTGAAGGCAATATAGTCTCCAGCAGGACACTGACAGTCAAAAAGAACTTCGAAATCGGTTGCTAAGCGAGTCACCACGCAGATCTTGAGTAATTGATAAACTTAGAAATGTGCATCTGTAATAAAAGCACGTGCTCTAAACACAAAGCTTTTTTTCTGAATATTTTTTGCACGCAATGTCACCAATCCTTGTCGCTAGCCAATCGGAAGTCTTTCTGGTCCCTTCTCTTTGAATGTCTCACTGGTGCTCTGGTGCTCTGGTGCTCTGGTGCTCTCGCTAATTTATACGTTTATGTTGGGACGTCTTCGGCTTCTCTTTTCGCCATTTGTCATAAAATCACAAAGACTGCTTGGCACGGACCAGGCCAAGCCAAGGGGGGATTGTTGGAACAGCCAGGCGTTTCTCCCACGGAGCTGTTTTGGTTTTACCACTCGGCTTTCCCCGTGGCCCGGCACTGGAAAGAGGGGCTTTTACAAACAGAGACCCTGGAAACAATGGTTTTCACACCTTCCTGAAGGGATTCTTCTTCTTTTTTACTGATGTGCTGGACCTTCAGTAGCCTCAGATTAGTTGTGCCAGACTGCACTCACATTCAAATGCCAGAGGTCACATAGGCCCTTTGTTTCCCCCGCTTTCTCTCCCTGACCAAAAGGGGTCATTTTTTCCGCGGTAAGCTTTTTTTTGCAGGGGGTCGGGGTGTTGCATGCGGACTTACCCTAAGCAAGTCAAATTACTCAAGATGTGTGTCGTGGCTGGCTCAATAACCCTAAAGTGCCCAGGCTTTTTTTTCAATGTGGTGAGAGTCGCCCTGGAAGCCAGAGGAACCGATGGATGACAAAGTATGGCCCCCGGGGTCCCAAATGCTCTGGTAATGTCTGGAATGCCCTGTAGTTTTCCGCTAAATTTGTTTCATCTACCTTCTCTGGTCCCCCCGCGGCCATTTTCACCAGCTTACAAACGATTCCTCAACAACAACAAAAAACTCTGCGACAAACTGGTGCTCAGCCACGGTTTGCCACCTTCATCACCCACTCAGGAAAAACAATTGAGATGGTGTTAACTGGAGAAAATAGCTTAAAAGGCAGGACCAGCAGAACCCACCAACCCCCCCACCCCCGAGTTCAAAGTAGTTTTACTGTATAAAAAAAAGAAAAAATCAAAAATAAGCTAGATCATGGTTTTTTTTTTTTGATCAATTTGAAATAAATGAGGCTTTGAATCGTGGCGCAAATTTGTCGGTACCAGCTCTTCAAGATGATCGACACCGGAAACGTTGTTTGGAAATGCACAATTTATTTGAGTTCCTCTAGACGTAGTGTCTGTCATCTCCTTAAGAGTCCCCCTGTTCTTGTCTGACCTCCACTGTTTACATTTTACAAGTGATCAATGATGGAAGGCAGGCAAGCTAGAAATTCAACTACTTTCCTGCATATCTCACACACACAAACACCAGAGAAACTTCTGGGCAATGCCTGTTATTGGCTTTGTCTGGTTTAACCACCGGACACCTCAGACATACACATTTTCAGCATGGGCCCACTTTTCTTCAGACAAACAAAGAAGAAACTGCCTGAGACGTCGCAACGGTGATATTATCATGCTGAGATTTTGGGTCGAAAGGCATGTGAACAATCATCTCTTCTGGTGACCCTATTTTTGGGATGAATAATATGTTTTTAATGAACAGTAACATTCTAAAACGCTCCTGCACTGTGTCAGCAAATAGCTCACACAGTCATTCACTCATTGTTTACCGAAGACATAAATACAAAACATTTCTTGGAAAATGTATACAACCTCCATATTCTTGAACATCAAGAAGCTTTAGGCGATTTAAGCGAATGGTTCAACAGTTTAAAAATTGCCTTTAAATTTTATGAAACTATGACCTTTGAGTTCCTAGTGTTGCTCTCAGCAGAAAATGGATGCAGGAAAAATGCAAGTTTATCCTCAAGACAAATGTCTATTTTTAAAACTGCAATACAGGAATGTAACAAGCCTGACATTTTTAACTTGTTAAATAAATTATTTCTATTGTACTTCATGTTTTCATTTGATTCCGCAACTATGGTTTCCCTAACAGATGAATGTTAGTACAAATGTGCAGAACTCACACAAAAGCCATCGTTTTTAGTGCCTAAAGACCACTGTCAAAGTTTGTGTTTTGACAAACCTGCAAGAAAATCGTAAAGAGTGGAAAACATGCTTCGGTCAAAATGGCTGTACTGATGGGAGAACCAGACACTGCAGATCACTTCCTCTGACACAGAAGAGCCTGTCCCAGAAAGGGAGCGGTAACCAAATGGAACCAGTCTGATACTACATGGCAACCAGCATAGTGGAGTTTTACCCAACAATCAGTGTGGTTCTAATCCACATCTCGAAAACCATTACGCCTGCCCCCCCGTATGTCAAGAATGCATTTAGTATAATAATTTAATGAATCTGCTCTTCAGGGCGTGTAAAATTTTCTCATTAAGTCTTTGTTTAGTGTGATAGACACTTTATTATGTGGTTCTGAATGGATGCTCAAGTTTTGGGCTGGTCTCATCATTGTATAGGCTAATTGCTTATTCAAAAAAACACCAACATTACAATGCTCATTATTTTTACATGTATATGAATACTTCTTCAGTGTCAAGTAAACCCAGAAAGCATGAAAACCATATTATGAATAACAAATTGGAGAAAACTCAGGCAGGTTTTTCTGCCTAGACATCAATTTCAGTTCTCAACAGTCTGCAGAGGGAATACCCGATGATCTACAGCATATACAGAATAGCTACAGAAATTAATGTGCATTATTGGTTACTTCATAGTATGGCCTTGAATACGGTGTTCTCAATTTCAAAACAAACATTTACAGAAACGAAAAAATAAGTAAAAACTGCTACATTAATAATGCATGTACATATTATAAAATATTAGAAAGTACGAATTTGTCATTGTAATTCTAAACACTTTAAAAAAAAAAAAGATTTTATTACAACACATTCACCGAAGACCCACTTCTAGCAATCTGTTGCAAATAATGAATGACTCCAGATAGCATAATTTGTTGCACAGTGCCACCCCGTGGTCATTTTTATTTATGAGAATTGGTAGTGTCTTGTTGCTCACACGGTTCTCCACTTGATTCAAAAGCAATGTTTCCATTACAATGGATATATTTGATTAAAAGGTTTTTTTAGTTTTATGAAATCTAAATTAATTTAAAGAATTCAACAGGTTCAATAAATACACGACTTGACTATTTATATGAGTTTTTTTTCGTATCAAATATTTGTGACGGAACTATATATTTAATGAAGGTTCTATTTTCTGAACACATTTTCCGTGTATGCTGCAACCTTCGCCTTTCCCACGCTTTTATTATTATATTACTATTATATAAATACATGCAATTGGGGGATCTTAACGCGACATCAAACAGTAAATTAAAACGGTGTTTTGGGGCTACGACAGCATTACTGTCTAAAACAATATCAGTCGTTAGATAGACTACGAATTCATAAGCGTCTAATTCCTGTGAAGTGTCAAGCTCCCGTCATTGATGAGAAAATCGATTGACACTGGTCTTCCAACTGGGTCAGTTGGGAAATTGTTTAGGTTCAAGATTACTGCTACGGAGACGCTACAAGTTGAACTACTATTTTGACCCAAGTATAGGCTACTTAAGTAATTGATTTGAATGGGAACCCGACTTTAGGTTGCTAATGCGCGTTACTCGCGAAGAAAATACAAATCAGACGTAACATTTTTCGACAACTCTACGGAAATGGTTTTAAAATGTTAAGTATAATAGGCCTATGTGAACTCATAACATTAAGTCACCTGCTGTAAATTTCTCCTTAAATTTATGAACGCATAACTTACTTACATTATCGACTTTTTTGGATTATTTCTATTTCAATTGCATACAACATTGTTTTATTTCTCAAAATCTTATTTAGAAATATATTTATTTGTGCTTACACGTGTTATCATTGATAAGATCAAACTTGGAAACCGGAAGTTATAAAGTCTTAGTCGGAAATTACGGAAACTGGCGGCGGTCATCGCTTGTTGACAACGCAAAACACGGAAAATGGCAGCCGCAGAAGGCTCCAGTGCGACCCAAAATTTAGACTCACAATCACTAAAACTCCCTGACATGTTAGACCGCGGATGGAAAATATTTGAAGAGGTGGACAGCACCAAGGAACCCACCGGCTCTAATACAATCCAAGTTAAAATCAAGCGCGCAATTCAGCTGCTGGAGGAAGCGACACGAATGGTTGCCCAGCTGGATTTGTTCAGGTAGCTATCGGCATTAGCTAATACACTTATCTTATTTTATAAGTTAAGTAAAAAGACGGTCGTTTCTCTAGTCACGCATTGCTTAAGTTAAAGTCGTTAACTTAAAATTGTATTAGTTGTGATTTAACATAACGTGTCCTGATTAAAGTATTCGCTAAAAATCTACCCGATTTCTTGTATTTACATGTGCTATTTAATATTTCGTGATTGTGGTTCCTTTGCTAAGTTACAATGCTCGTTTTTTTTTTGTTATACGCCTATTACCTACCTATCCATTTTGACACAATATTTGTATTTTTCAGTCGAAATGAGGAATTGGAGGAAATCGCGACCACGGATTTAAAGTACCTGATGCTACCGGCACTCCTCGGTGCGCTTACGATGAAACAGGTCAACCTCGCAAAGCGTCTCGAGCATGTTCAGAAGGCTAGGGTGTATTTTATGGACTTCTTGAAAAGGTGCAAAGAGTACAGCATCATGAAGTTTGAACTACCCAAAACAAACGAAAATTCTGTTGATGCAACCGAATTGGACAACGGACAGACGCCAGTTGTCAAACCTCCGGATTTGATGGCCATGGCAACACAGAGACAAGCTAAAATCGAAAGGTATTTTTCGTCGCTATTTTCTAGTAAAAAATCCTGTTGCAGTAGCTGTGAAAACACCACTTTAAAAAAATAAAGTGTAATTCAATCTATTCAAACTAATTAAAACTACTCAGTGAATAGTTTTAAATTACTTTAAAAACTAAAACTACACCCCCCCCCCCCTTAAATCTGAGTAAGATTAGTAGCTCGACGTTACATTTAAAGTACAGGTATCCTCATTTGTCAAGTTCACCAAAAAGGTACTCCCAGAGTTCGGAGAATAATTTTTTCAGTGCAGATCTACTCATTCTCCTCCTCAGATATAAACAGAAGAAAGCCACAGAAGCTAAATTGGCAGAGATCAAGTCCGTAGTAGAGAGTGGTCATGCTGAGGACGAAATGGTTCGTGATTACTACCTACACAATGTAAGGAAATGGATTACCATTGCGTTGGAGGAAATTGAGAGTATCGACCAGGAAATGGAGATTTTGAAGAGGATGGATGTACTCAAACAGGTATGGAATTTAAGGCAGAAAGAGACTGGTGTCAGCTATACCCTTGTAAGAATGTGGTTTAAGCAGTAATGCAATTGTTTCATAAATTGCAAAAACTCTTCTTTTTTTTCTTCACCTTCTCATATTAAATGTATAGAGTTCTGCACAACCATCACAACCTCGTCAGAGGCCTCCAATGAAACCCTTCATTCTTACAAAAGATGCTGTTCAAGCCAAGTATGTCAAATTCACCAAATTCTTCCGGATTGGTTCCAAATTCTGCCTTAGAAACGTGTTGTGTTCTGAAGGCTTGTAACTTGAATACTTCCATTTTTATTTTCCCTCCAGAGTCTTTGGTGCTGGCTATCCCAGTCTAGCAACAATGACGGTGGATGATTGGTACGACCAACACAGGAAACAAGGGTTGCTTCCTGACCAGGGGATCCCACGGAGTGCCGGTAGGGTCAATCTGCCACATCTGTGTTTGTGTTGCGTCAGATTTCGTTTTTTGTGTGGTTTTTTTCTGGCTCTCCACAGGGTCGCGTTGCGTCATCCTTTCATTCAGTCTTGTCTGTCCCCGCCCTCTTTCGCAGCCGACATCGACAACGAGGAGCGCGAGAAGGAGGATAAAGAACGGCAGATCGAGAACGATGACGAAGAGGCCCTGCAGAAAGCCCGCGACTGGGACAACTGGAAGGACACCCACCGGAGGGGCTACGGCAACCGTAAACACATGGGCTGAGAGCCAATAAACACAGGCCGCTGCGACATGTGACCCGTTGGAGCGTAAAATAAACTTACAAATAGCCCTGTGGTTAAAAAAAGGGGGGTAACTGAAAAGAACGGAAGTTGCTACGTTACCTTAGACTGTTAGATATTCGTGGGTCCGCTTTATTTCACGTTTCCTCCTGTGACGTGATATGAGTGCAGAATAATTTGGTATTTGGCTTGGAAGGGTAATTTACCTGATGTTTAATTATAGTTGCAAATGCAACTCGTGTTTGCAAATCTGTCTGCTAGTGAGAATAGCAGTTCAGTGGCTTTGTTCTTGGTCTGATCTGCCCCCAAAATGTAAATTTGAATATTTGAGCTATATGGGTTTTACAAAGTTCTTTATGTTGCCAAAATAGGGATTGGAATAAAATCAAAGTTAAGGTTTCTATTGTAAGGGTAAATAATATTAAAAGTATTTACTTTGTGCGGGGTACCAGAATATATTACTTACTAGAAAACATTTAGTTGCAAAAATGGACCTACAAGTTGTGATAGCCATTCACCTGAGCATTTATATTTTGTGTTTTTTAGTCGTTTGTCATAAAGTAATATTATTTGTCATGCCTTGGACTGGACCTTACTCGCAAACTCATATAACATCGTCCCTACAATAAGCAGGTCTCGTGCAGTGCAAATTTCACACTGAAATTGGAACTGTGAATGGGGTTTTTTTTAATTTTATTTTTTATGCATTTCCTTTAGTATTACAGTATCGAATAACTGACCTTTGTGTAATCACAGAGTGCACCCTGATACACAGCATTTTTCAGGAGTGTCCTAGAAATAAGAGGTCATCAGCGGTCATAGCTAAGAAACTGAAATGGAGAAGTTGCACCTCGAATGTTAAAAAAAAAAGACCAGTCAATATTTTTTAGCTGAGGCCTTAGACGAAGCTTCCTGCCGTGGATATTTTTGAGCCAAATGATTTTATTGATGAAGAAACTGAGCTGCAGCGTGAGTATTGGCTGTATGTAATAAAACTGTCTTCATGAATCGTTTCCTTTTGCTGAAAAATGCAATTTTGAGTTGTTGCCAGCTTTTATGTATTCTCATCATATGTATTTTACACTGTTTAAGTGAAGGGGTTATTGCAGCGACCCAATAAAACTCTTTCCTCTTGCACCGGTGAAACATTTATTACATGGTTAGGGCGATTTTAAGGTTACTGACTTACGATCTGTGGCGTTTACTGTTTAAATTGACATGCGCCTCTTAAGGTTGTCAGGCTTGTTGTGCTTAAGAGTTTCGTCTGGTTAACATCGGTGCGACACGGGAAGGTTGAGCAGTGTCGCGCTCTGATTAACCGCTGCTGTTTGTTTCTGTATTTGACCTGTGTATGCTGAGCTGTAACTCGTCATAGATTGTTGCTTACGCTGTGATAGGAGTAGCGAATTTAGACCCGGGTTAATTAGTATTTAGTGAAACTACTTTAATACAATGAAGGCCGGACGTCTGCATGAGGCGTGTACAACCGGGTCGGAACACAGGGCAGAGTAACACACAGGACAAACACACAGTCTGTAGTCAAGCTTTATGACTGTACGGCAGCGAACTACCGATGTATTGGAACCAGTCTTGTTTTTGCACTATGTAAACAAAAGGACAGGTCAACGCGAAAGAGCTTGGGTGACGTCTGCTCCAGGCGACCTGGAGTGTCGAGAGTGTCCTCTAAACCCTTCTCCTGCTGGTGGTTCTGTGTGTGTAAAGAGCTAAATATTTACCCAGTGCCTTTACCACTAATTTTAAACAACACAAACCACTACCTGCATATTCTTACGTTTACAGCAGTGTGCTTTATAAATAGAGCTACTAGAAAAAAGAAAAAAAAATTTAAGGTAATAAACATAATCCAAAAGTTCAACTTTAAAAATGTAGTTACGACTCCTGTCTCTTCAACTGTAACATTTTTCCGTATGATGTAATGATGCACCCACCGCGGGCCCCTGCTGCTGGTTGGATGTCAGGCGGACTGGGCTCGTCTTTAAAATGGTTGTGGAACCCTTATTCGGCGAACCAGTTTTCTGATATGACTTTTTGTGGCGGAATGTATGGTGTTTGCAAAGGCGTGCATTTACATGACCTGCGCCGCGAGATGCCTCTTTGGCACTGTAACAGAGTTCAGGATGCGGGAACCTACTATTGTCCAGCGATCGTCGGGCTGTGAAAAGAGAATGAATTACTTTTTTTTTTTTTAATTTAATTGTGAATTATAACTCTACGAAAGGAATCATTTTTTTAACATTAAGCTCACAAATTGCATTGGAGTCGAAGAACAATAAAAGGAGACTGCATGCTAATTTGTATCTTAGTTAGTTTTCTTTTCAAGCAATTGGAGGGCACTTAAATAAATCGTACAAATACGGCTCCTGGTGACCAGCTATTGGTGTTGCTCAGTTGGCCATTTGTTGATTTAATCCGGGGCACTGAGTCTGTGCCTAAAATTAACTCGGCTGTGACTAGGTCGTTTCTGGGCTTTTGCTCTTGCTTACGCTGGCCAAAAGGAGCCACCTCAGGGACTAACGGTTCCTTCGGCTACGAAAAGCAATATGCCGCCAGGGTCAAGGCCAAATGGAGGTCCCAGTCGCATTGGAACTAATATATAAAATTTACTTTCAATTACATATAGTTATCTTGTTTAATATTATCATTATTTTACGTGGTGAAAAAACAAGTTTCAAACGTATAGCGACATCTACTAAAAGCAAAATAAAACGGAATTCTACGAATTGGAGCATCCCAACGAAGAAATCAAATCCCGGGTAATTTAGTTATCCAGGTAAATATTAGCATAAGGACAGTAATATTTAACTAAATTATTACCGTACATATAGAAATACCACTGAGCTTCATTAGAATTATAAAATGAGTGAGATGTTTCGCTAGACCCAATCAAATACTCTATTTTGTTTTAGTTTATGCGTATTCGATAACGCGCGCGCGCCGTTACGTAATTGATACACGTGTCCCAACTAACGACTAGTTAAAGATTCATTACAGGATATTTTTTGTTGTTGGATAGAACCGCTACTGCCTCGTTGCATCCTTATAACGCCCCAACAAAGCCTGGATGGATAACAGGCAGGAAGTTTCAAGCTATTTGCATTGCACCGATTTTGTTAATATTGGTTGACTAGAGCTTCTCATTTAATGCAGAGCAAAAACCACGTGTTGAGCCTGCAATTCTGACGGGACCACTGTAAATCTCTCGAAATCGTCTCTTTTGAATGAAGTATTAAATAGATTTGACTCGCAATTAAAATTTGAATTTTTTTAAATAAATCCCACAAAATACTGATCACACCTTACTGGCTAAAAAATGTCAGAACAGCGTCCAGCTAATATCAACTCCGCCAGAAGTTGTCTTAACAAACTTTTAATGTTGGAAAATGCCCGCAAAAGGCTGGAAAGAGAGCTTCGCATTTTCACAGAGAAGGTAGCTACCTCGGTAATTTGTTCTTTGGCTTTATCTGCATTTAGTAAACGGGCTTTGTGTTTAATGATGTCCACAAAACGCATTTTCTTAAAATGTTTTATAGAGCTAATTTCAGTCGACACGTTTCTTAGTCTGTTGAAATGTTATTTAAAATGTCAAATGGATCGTTACAGGCAAACGAAGAAGTAGAGGGTTTTTTTAAATTACACCAACCCCCTGCGGATTGTACGAAAATTCTGAACACAATTGAATCCAGGTGCAACATAATCAAAAAGCTTGAAGATATTTTTCAGCAACTAAAAGCAGGTAACGTTAGTGTACCTGAATATTTTATACGTGTGTGTGTCCCCACAAACAACAACAATGTGTTTTGTTACTGTTATCCACTATGAATAATTACTCTATGTTTTGTTTTTTTAGTGGCAGGTCCAGAATGTTGTTCATTCATAGCTAAGAAGCCAAAGGGCGCTCTTCTGTGTGTGCCTATGTTGAAATGGAGCAGAGATGTCACGATTACCAGCATGTTGAAGTTTGGGCCCATGCTGCGTAACACCCTAATGGCCTCCTCTGCTGTAAATGTGGTACAGACCCTGGGAACTGCGTTAATCGTTCAGCAAATACCGACGCTCCCCGCTTCCCAAACAACGCACTGTCACGCACAAGTAGAGATGTGTAAAAACCCTGGTCCTGCTCCGAGAGGAGAGGCTACTGACGAGGACAATGAGAACTCAAACGCAGCTGTCGCACTGAAGCGCGATCCCTGCTTTGGGGTCAGTTTAGAAACTGCACAACTGCACCCGGTGGGGAATGTCCATCCGAAATTAATTCCGCACGTGAACGGCCGTTTATTAGATGGGGAACTGGGAGGCGACGTCGGCGTGCCACATCAAAAGCAAACCACGTCCCAGCTGATGCAGTTTCTCCAGGCCCAGTATAAAGCTGATCCCTCCGGGAGCACGTTTTGTAGTGGCATGGAGAAAGCTATGGCTGGGATTTCTTCCCCAGGTCCTCCCGATGCTCTCGTTGGGGAGTCCGAGCGGCTGGAAGCCAACGACTCCCTCCGTCAGGAGTGGACAAAAGGCCTGAAGTGTCAACGGTGTCCCGCTGTGGCTACGTACACGCCCGTTTTCAAAGTGAAACAAAACGGCCCTGTGGGCTCGTTCACCTACAGCTGTATGGTCGCCACGGAGTCGGAATTATGGGATCTTGGTGAAGTATTGAGCGGGGAGGTCCACAGTCTCTCCGAAAGCGCTTTAGTGAGCGAGGTGGAGTCCTGTTTGTCTCCTGAAAGCAGCGATGATCTTTGCTCCAAGACCCCTGACTTTCCTCTGCGTGACTACACCACCCGTGTTCGAGGGCCCCTGCCCGCAGGAGCCGTCGACGTCGATGCGGACTCCGGTACCTTTGACGGACAGGCCAGCGTCCTGCAGAATCCCAACGAGGGAATAAGGATACCGGAGTTCAGAATCCGGAAGTTTGATGAAATCGAGGTGACGGTCACCCATGTTGTCAATCCCGGCAATTTCTGCATCCAGCAAACAAGCCCAGAACTGAAGCAGTTGTTATTAAGCATGAAGTAAGGAATATTAAATTATTGTCGATCAACAACACAGTTGCGTTACCTTGTATTGTGAAGCAGTCTTTAGTGATCGGCACATTGTTTTGTCTAATCAGTGGTGAATGTCATTTCATTAGCTTCAGGTTGATTGTTTTGTTATGTTATTGCATGATTCTTAAAACACACAGTCCAGCGATTTCAGCTCATACCTGCCTGTTTGTCACGTCACCCAGAACTTTGGGAAGCAGCGATTCTCCTGCTGGGATGAAATGTGTCCCAGACATTGGTGCCTTTGTGTTGGGCTGGTTTTCTGAGCACAGGCTGTGGTGCCGTGTTCAGGTGCTCAGAATCTGTGGAATAAGAAGAGGTGAGTACCACTATCCTCACTCAAAATTAAATTATTTCTCGTAATCCATGTGAATTAAAGTAGTGATTTTTAAATTTATCTTTGGGACAGCCGTTTTATTTTTGTGTTTTCTTCCCGATTTGGAATCGCCAATTGTGCTAATGCATTTACGCTCGTCAGTACGTACCCTGCCACCACATGCGGAGAGGGTGAGAAACGGTACCATTGGTCTCCACCAATCCAAATGCCTTTGATCCGCCTGTCTTTTTAGCACACTGACAGCAACACAGCCCTAATGGGCCCTTACCAGGGCTTGTAACCGAAAGTTCAACCGATGTAACCGATTCAAGTCCCACCCCAGCTGTTTTACCCTTGAGCAAGGTACTTGACCTGAAATGCTTATAGAAAATATCCAGCTGTGTAAGTGGATGGCTGCAGAAATTGTAAGCTGTCCCTTTGGATAAAAGCGTCTGCTAAGTAGCTAAATTGTAATGAGATGTTTAGCGCTGATCGAAAGAAGCAAATCCCTCTCAATGGCTCTGCCAGCTCCCCTGCTGCAAGCAGACCGCTCTTCCAATTACATGATCTTAAATCCAGCTTATACGGTGCAGGCTGCCCTCTGGCAATAACTCTTAACGAGTGACTTGTTCTGATTGGATATTGTTGAGGAAGACCGCCGTGTTTTATTCAGAAGCCACCCCAAGTCCAGTAAATCTTGGAGGAGTTAAAACTATCGAAGTGGAGGTGCGGAGGATTGATTACGGCAACGTGGCACGCCTTCTTCTCCGAGACGTTTTGGAGATTGACAGCTCGATTGCTCTTCTGCCTAAACAGGCCCTACAGGTTTCCCTGGCAAATGTAAGGAAACCTTTATTTCTACTAAAATCTCATGTCTTCGGTGACAAATGAAGTCCCGCGTTAATTTTAGTTTCCTTGGTCCAGTTTCTTGGTCGTTTTGGTGAAATTACCTTTGGATGGCGCTCTGTAGATTAAAAGTGAAACTGTTGCAAGTAAAGAAGCATGCTGGAGACTTCACTGATTTATTATTTACAAGATTTACATCCGTATGTCTGCAAGAAACCTGACCTAGATTTGCGACTGCTTACCTGCCGAGTCAAGTAGTCCAATTGCGGTGAAAAAATGGAACGGCTGTCGTTGTGGCGTTTGTTGCCGTAGGTGACTCCAGCAAACGGGCAGGATTGGTGCCCTGAAGCGGTGGGCTGGTTTGAAGACAACGTGAAAAACCGGACCCTGTACGCCAGGCTGTATCCTCAGGGGGAGAAAGTGACGGCGGAGCTCTTCATGGAGAAAGGCAAGCTGGGGGCCATGAGGTTTGTGTTTGTGAAAAGCCAGTGGAGGATGTGAGATGTATGTGTGCGTGCGCACTCGTGCCCGTGTTACTAGGAAGTCTACATAAGGAACCGTTAACCCCTCCGCCAAAACACTGCCCACTTTTTCAGGGTGAAACGCCGCATTGCTTTTTTCCCAAAAAAAGAGAGCCCTGATGAATCCCAGCGGTTTAAACAACCGGAGCATTATTGGCCAGGATCCAGGTTGTGTGCAGAATTGGCCCCCTAATTCACTTGAACTGAAATGCTAATTTAGCTAACGTAAGCTAAAAAAAGATCCAGAGAGTAAGAGCGTCTGCACTGTTTGTGGTTGATGGCTTTGCTTAATTACTTGATCAAAAATTACTCGGACACACAATTTTTAAGTCTAGAATGTATTTTTGGTGCTGTAGAGAGATTTTCCTTCTCTTGGTCCTTCTGTCAGGAAAATGTTCCCCAAAAGGTCTGGGTGGATGGATGTTGTAAGTATGAGCATTCAGAGTTGTTGGTGGTGTAACACATTATGCAATGTGTCCTTTTTTTAAACTGTTTATAGGAGAAGTGCTTCCTTGTCTTTGAGACTGGCCCAAAATGGGCATGCCACCCATGTCAAGATGAGAAGTGTGAACTGGAGTAAGTACAATTCGGATGCAACCACTAGAGGGCACCCTATTCTTAATCTAACGTAAAGATTAGTTCTAATGTCAAAACTTTATTTTCCCCTCTCTAGAGAGTTCAGAGCAACAAACCAGGAAACTATCATCTACATGGCAGAAATACCTAATGTGTTACTCTCAAAATAAAAAATCAGCTTGACAAAACATAATTGACTTGTTCCTACGGACTTCTCTCGTAAGTCTTAGTCAAACCAGTCTAACGTGGTTATTTTCTTTACCACGCACTTCTGTGTGAGCATGTTTTTCAAATAAAGCCAATGCGTTTGTTATGGGCTTGTATCTGAGCAATTATTGTTGTTGTTTACTGTTGTCCAATCAGAAGGTTTCAATCACTCCAGCCCAAATGTTGTATCAGAGCAGAATACGGATGACACGTCAGCGTTCTCTGCACCAATGACCTTAGGTAATGTTAATGGTGGTAATATCACCTGGTCACGGCTGCTGTTGGTCGACCCCCTGTGAAAACGCTCGTCCCTAGTGGAGCGCACGTTATAGGACCACTCTCCCTCTATATCACGTCCCTTCATTGTTCAGTAGCCCAATTGTTCCTTCCAGTCACAAACACCCAGTTTTATATAGCAGTGATACGTCTGGCCACTAAACTGAGTAGTCCTTTTTCGTGCCTCTGACTGGCCCGCTGTCACCTGCGGCGGAGGAACCATCAGAACAACCTGTCTTTGTGACAAGAATTTATGTTACAGATGGTGCCAGAGACCAGAAAAGGCACACCAAAAGGTTTACGTCTTCCTCTGATCTCATGGGTTTTATTTCTTTCTTTAGGTTACGTTAGCTTGTTATTTTTGAGGTGGAACCAGCAAACCTGCTTCTTTCCGGATGTTTTTCTCCACTTTGTTTACTCACCCAGGCTGGGGGCCATTACTGATAAACTGCAGCCCAGAAAAAAAACATTGTAACACAAATGTAATGCCAGGATGCGGAAAGCCTGTTTCAGATTGCCACTCTTAATATGTGAACCTTTTAGTGTTTAAAAATAGTCCTTTCACAAAAGAATATCGAAGCAGATAAAGTGGACCCGGGCTCTACGTACGCTGAACTTTTTGGTCAAACTGGTCGCAAGGAGACGGCGTACTCGGGGAGCGAATTGAAGCGTATTGCGTGACCTTTTCCACTGACCACGGCAGGTGCTTACTACCGTAAAAAAAAAAAATCTAATTTGTATTTGGTCTCATTTAGACAACAAAGAGAAACCTCTGCTGAATACGTCCACTTCACCAAAAAATGAGTTCTGTTCAAGGTCGTTTAGACTAAAGCAAACAGGACCCTGTAAAGATCTGACTTCGTGGTTCAGGCTCTGTGTCGTTTGCATTGCCTGTAAATGTAACTTTCTACGGCGAGGCAGTCGACCTAGTCACGCGAATGAAAAAACAAAATAACCTTCAGCCCGAGAGGCGGGCTTGCTAAGGATCATGGGAGAAAGCGTACCGGCTGCTGACGCACGTCTGAGGTCACTGGGAGGCCGAGCTGGGCTATGCGGCCGTGTGCGTTTCGCCGTCAGAATGTCGTCGCGTGTTTCGCAGAGCGCCACCAAACCACCCATCTGTGCATTCACGAGGCAGACAACCTCGTCGAAGGCGGTTTACGGACAACAAACTCCCAATCCAGGTCAACAATTTGACCCGGGGGATCAGAAACGCGCCTTCCTACCCGGATTCTGAATATTCAAGAGACGGCGTTGCACGTCACAACATCCAGAACCTGATCCTCACCGTCACTGTAACTACGCCTCATACGAGGAGAATGCGCGTGTGTATAATTTCCCTTTGGCTTCAACCAAACACAGCGCTCTCTCTTTGCGTTGCAGTTCACGCGTTTATTATTACGACAGAGCAGAGTGGCTAAATAAAGGCGTTTCTGAGACCCAAGAGATTCTTGACTCCGTGTCAGTTTTTACACAATGGTATCGGTTGAACGTCTGTCCTGTTACATTAAACTTATTTGCTGGTTAATGCAGGAATCATCCTTACGAGATTTGAAATTTGTACATTTGAAAATCCTTGCAGTTCAATTTTTTATCTTTGGGAACCACTCGTACCACTTGTGTGCAAATCTGAAATTTTCTCTGTGTTTACTTAAATAAGCCAGTGGTCATTTGTTAATGTTTAATTACTAGATTGTTCGACACAGTGAGGTTGCACGATTGGGAAGACCTGCTCCAAAACTATGCTTGGTTTTTCTGCATACGGCGAGCTCTCTCACAATCTAACATTCGTTTAACCACACTACAAACAAATAAAGACATATTTGCGTAAACGCATACAGGTAAATTGAAGCTGTATTTCGTTTTTTAGGTGTCACTTAAACCGATTCCAACATCTGGCCTTCAGCTTCCATAGCACGTCGCATGCGACAAAATTAACAGAAACTGTTTCTAAAATTCTCTAAAACCTGGCAGTTTAGTTTCTATGATGTTTTTTTATTTTTATTTTTTTCCCCCACTGGATTACGTCAAAAAACAACCTTCACTTCCCCTGCCGTACCCAGCACAATACATAATGGTGGGAGAGCTTTTTTGTGTCCACACAGATTCTTTCTTTGGCTGAGGGGTAGGCGGAAATCGAGGCGTTTGATTTGAATTCTAAAGAGTCTTGTTAGGCTCCATGAAGGCCACCATTGTATGCAAATAGTTATATAAGAGCAGATGACTTCTACAGTGCAGGGTAGTGGCTAGTGTTGGGGAATTCATTAGCAATTTTCAAAGGCATGGTGTTCCCGTCAAACCGAGCGAAAAAGCTCGCTATACTGATGGTATACCACCCATTTTCTGGACGTGTTTGTGTGCCACATCAGCTGAAGGTAAATGGCTTTCTTTAATGAGTAAACACGGGTGCGAATACTGTGGCGTTCCTAATGACTGGGTCTGGTGTTAGGATAGGTTAGGTTATTGGTCGTTTTTTAATGGTATAAAGAGTTCTCCTGTTTGGTCTGTCGGTTGGATTGACACATCGACGCCACGCTGAGTGGTCTTGCTTCAGTCTTGCTTTTGAATCCATATCTTATTTTAGATCCTGGCAATCCGAACTGAGTTGATTCCATTTTTGTTTAAATTCAGATGCTATTTAGTTAGTGTTTTATTTTGGCGCCGGGATATGAAGGCCAGCAGACAGCAGCTTGACAGTTCACCCCTGGCCTAGGAGGTTTTTTTGAGCCAAGGGTCCTAACGTTGCAATTTCAAGTATTTAATCACCCTCCGTACTGCACATTTCAGGCAACCTTTCCAAAATGGAAAGCAAAATAAGGCGCATGCAGAACGCATTCAGTTTGGACTGTTGGATCATGTTGCCAACTTGTGGTTCTGGCCAAGTCCGAGTTGCTCGGCACCTCTCGGATCTGCAGTGCCCGTCCGGGTACGCCGGCCGTTTTAACCCCTTTTCGGTCACGTGACCCAGCCCGGCCTCCCCCCATTGGCTAAGGCAAGGTGGGTCATGAGACCAAGCCATCGCCTCGCGCTTTTAAGTGGCCTGTCCGACGTCGCCACGGGCACACGGGTCAGCTTCTCGGCTGGACCAGAGCTCGATGTCCATGCTACGCCGGCGGGTCAACGTCGATCTTGGACCTGGGCGCCGCCTATGACTCTTACTCCTCCAGCGGAGCCTGGTAACCTCACCGCGCGTGAACTCTGACCCCTGGAAACGTATCCACCAGTGGAGCGGGCTCTCTCTAGGAGTCTGCCCTCGTGCTATATATATCAATTGGGTAATTTGTAACGTTAGCGGTTATCCGATTAACAGTTAGCAGTCAACCAGTTAGTTAAACGGGCAACAATGCTGGAGGAACTTTTTTGGGACTGATGAATAAACTCTAACAGAGCTGCCTCCTTATGTAAATTGCCTTAGCGGTACATCCATTTTAAAACTTTATTGTTTTTACGTGATACCTGTTGCTAATGAAACCTTTTTGCCTTTCAGACCTGGAACCGAAAATGAACTGGGCGTCCTTTTATGCCGTGATAAGCGGTGTAAACAGGCACTCCACTGGCATCGGTCGCATCTGGCTGTCCGTCCTCTTCATCTTCCGTATCCTGGTGCTGGTGGTGGCGGCAGAGAGTGCCTGGGGCGACGAGAAGGCGGGCTTCACCTGCAACACCCAGCAGCCTGGCTGCAACAGCGTCTGCTACGACCAGTTCTTCCCCATCTCACACATCCGGCTGTGGGCCCTGCAGCTCATACTGGTGTCCACGCCGGCGCTGCTGGTGTCCATGCACGTGGCACACCGACGCCACGTTGAGAAGAGGATCCTCAGGCTTTCGGGGCGCGGCAGCCCCCGCGACCTGGAGCAGATCAAGAGCCGCAAGATGAAGATCACCGGCGCCCTCTGGTGGACATACATGATCAGCCTCTTCTTCCGGGTGGTCTTCGAGGCCGCCTTCATGTACATCTTCTACGCCATCTACCCGGGCTACAAGATGTTCCGGCTGGTCAAGTGCGACTCGTATCCCTGTCCCAACACGGTGGACTGCTTCGTCTCCCGGCCCACGGAGAAGACCATCTTCACCGTCTTCATGCTGGCCGTGTCCGGGATGTGCATTCTGCTCAACATTGTGGAGGCCATCTACCTGGTGGGGAGGGCCTGCGGCAGGTACTTCCAGGAGGCAGAGACCTCGCCCGTGGGAGCCTGGATCTCGCAAAAGCTCTGCTAGTGCTGGCGGAGCCCATTCACCCAAACTAAGTTTAACCTAGCCTTTAACCAACAAACTCAGCGTTGAGGTCACGGCTGAAAAACCCAGCAATAATTTCACTCATTCATTCATTCATTCATTCATTCATTCATTCATTCTGAATTCTACTCACTGGGGCACCGTGACAAAATCCATTGACACAGTGGGAATGTGGAAACAAGACAAGTTTTTTCTCAAGTAGGCTTCGTTGGGAGATTAAATGTACTTTAAACTGTACTGTAACTTCTGGCACGGACCAGTTACCGCCTTTTAAACATTACTTAGTGGCAAGGCGGTACGACGTCTTCAGAGACCCGTAAATGCAAAAAAGGGGTCTCTCACTGATCTCCACGAATGCCAGCGAGAGATTGACAGAACGGAACTCGTAAATGATGCCGTTTTAAGCGGTCTGGATTTCTTTGGAGCCGGGGGAGGTCAATGGACATTTAAAAGTAGAATGGTTT
Organism: Hiodon tergisus; assembly: GCA_025775045.1. NCBI lineage: Eukaryota > Metazoa > Chordata > Actinopteri > Hiodontiformes > Hiodontidae > Hiodon > Hiodon tergisus. The sequence goes on from JAOVYW010000033.1 coordinate 1,018,575, forward strand.
TAAATGACGCCCCGTATGACCTTGTATGTGTGCAGGGCTTGGACGCGTTCCGATTGGACGATTTAACCACCTCACTGGTGTGTGCCCGTGGCATGACCGGGCCTCCAGTCGGTTAAATCCACATTCACTGACTGAGCGACAGAAGCCAGTCAGATGGCAGAACATGGAACTATTCTCTCTGGAGGTGTCTGGATCTACACAAAATATATGACAATATATAGTATATATGACTATATGTAACGCTAAACTATTATAGTCGTGAATATAAACTGGCCTACTAAATTCTAAAAGTCAAATTTATTCAGTTTGGGGTCACAAAGCATTTCAGGGGGTTTCCTGGTCAATTTATTAATTAATTTCTCCATTAATATTTATTTGTCGTATCAGATCATGAAACAGAGGAAAGAGATCATGTTTCAAGCTTAAAAGACAGGTGGACCAAACCTGCTTACTGGCATTGCAGAAGAGCTCAGCAAATATGTGAATTAACATGCATGTCTAACACACATCGTCACCTATAACAAATAGTTAACACTCAGATGCTGCTGGATACAGTACCAGGGAGATAATAGGAGAGTTTTGTGAAATAAGAAAGAAAAAAAAAGCTAGCAACGATTTTGGTGTTTTTATTGTTATTACACTTTTAAATATTACAATTAATTGTCTTATAAAACATGATGAGAGCATTTATTTGTTGAGAAATTCCACATTTTAAAACCCACTATAACGGTGTTTTGGAGAGTATCTGCATTTGTGTTGGTAGACGGGAAATGCTACTTGACATTTTATTCTAAAAAGGCTAATTGTGGTGCAGAAGTTCAGTGAGAACACATATCATTGATTGCGAATGAGGGCATTCCGATTTGTTTTTTAGACTTTGAGGGGGGAGAAAATTATCTGGATTGACCACTCCTGATTTAGACCACGTGTAGGAATCTCCACATTCTCCGGGACGGCGGGATTTTTAGACCGTATCACGCGAATAGATCCGCTCTAGAAATAAACTGTACATGTGTCTATTTATTTATTTATTTATGTTTGCGTTGTTTGGTGCTACCTAGATACATTTATTGTTTTTTAAATCATGGGTTTTGAAGAGTGACATTTTTGAAACGTAGGCCGTATTCTTTATAAACCTAACCTACTGTTTGTTCATTTATTGTTGTTAGGACAATAATATGTTTTCCTCAGTCTTAACGACAAGAACAAATATTTAACCAATAACGAACAAGGCAACCAGGAGATCTGACAGAGAAATACAAAGAAATATGACCATATTTGGTGTCATATCACTTTGTACAAAAGTTATTTAAAAAAAAGATAATTATAAAAAAGGTACTGTCCATCGTACAGTGACCATGCAACTAGGATTACAAGTTGTGTTTCTGTTGCTAGCCACAAGATGGCAATCAACACCTACCTGTCTTTTGTTTGAGGTCAATTAATTCCTTTTGAGATTATCTTTACGTTTTAGTGAATTCCTGCACTAGTCTACGGGTGTGTTTCCGGCCCCAGCTATTGTAAAGAGTTGTTTACATAAATAAATATGTTGATTCTTCAGTTATTAGCTATTCATATTTAATTAAAATGATTGGATGAATTATAATGACAAAACTAACAAATAAATGAAATATTTATTACTGATTTAGGCAAGTAAAAAATATAATATCCATTTTTATTTGAGGGCTTGGCTATCGTTAACATCACCGAATCGAATTGTCAATTCCCCGGCCTTCAAATGTATTCATGCCGTTCATAAACTAGAACAGTCATGTTTAACAGAATTAATGTACGAGTGATGTGGTGGAATTGGAAATAATGACGTTGTTTGATCAAATATGTGCAGCAGACAAAGGGGTTGTTTACTTCAGAAACCAGTAGAGACCTCTATATCTGCGGTGACATGCTCTGGAAAACAACGTTTGCGGTTTAATATCAAGATGCACGCATAACCCATCAATAAATCTGAACTAACAGAAGAAATTCTACTAGAGAAAGTGTCAAATACCCCTCGTGACAAGTGACTAAACACCAATAAAAGATTAAAAGACAGTAATATCATTGTAATTTTGGGTAATAAAAATGGTCGGAATACATTTAATCGTGATGTTGTTTTTTTCCAAAAAATTTCAAACAAAATTATTTGAAAAACGAATTCTCTGTGCAGTGGTTCATTTAAATTTAGAAGTATAAAAGTACATATTATAGCCGTAATCTATTTTTGTATAGTTTATGCCTCAAGCACGTCCGGAAATTAGCCAGAAAAGCCTTTCAGCATTATTGTAGACATAGATTTTACCAGACCAGGCATGTAGCCAGTATCCGTGGCAAACAAAATTTTTTTCCTGAATTGTCAACTAATCAAACAAATCGAAGAAGGATCTTCACTGCTTTGTAGATAGCGCTTTTTGGGGACATTTTCAGTCAATTTCTTACCAGCCTCGTATATAGATTTGAGCAATCCTTTTCAGAGGAGGCAGATAGCTTGTTGTATTTAGTATGACAGTTGTCTATATTCTGGGGATATAACAAGATGAATAGATTGCAGTGTTGTTAACGTAAATGCTTATTAACCAATTACCACACTGTTCAACTTAAAAACAAGTTAGCCTGACTGAATCTAAAGATGATTCATCTCTGGTTCACTCTGTGACAGTCCCCTGCCATTTTTTGCTGAGGGCTCGTAAAACACCGTTCTGCAGGACCATCTGTGTGGACGTGTCCCCGGGGCCACCCTGAACGTGCCGTGGGGCCCTGACCCAGTCAAGAGGTATGCATATTTCCCAGTTATCAATAACGTGGCATTTGGAGGTGTTAGACCTTGCCTGCCCGAAATACAAGGACCTGGGACAGCTGCGCGTGCCCGGGCACACGCCAGGGCACAGGGGCCGTGAACCCTTCCTCAGGGCCGAAGGCTCGTCCTCCTGCCGGGACCATTTATAGAAGTGCCCCGTCGACAGCAAAGATGCTTCTCTGTCAGACAAAAAGGTATGCTAAATTAGTCCGTGCTCTGACGTTCATCCCTGAATGAACCGTTTGAAAAATCAGATTAAATTCAGAATCTTCCGACTAACCTCAGAACTTCATCAGGTGATAATTTCCATCTGATCCCAAACAAGCAAGACCTGTCAGTAGCTTTTGAGCTTATCCTACAAACATTAAACTTTCTCTTTTTTTTTTGGAAGAGATTTTTTGGGAGATGATGTGGTTTGTCTGGGGGCACATCAGTGAGTGTTTCGACACTCTTTGTGTTCATTCCACATCCTCTGGGAATGCCGGCATGGTTTAAATGCCTTGCTCTCATTAAACATAGGGATGGAGCCTTTCCTCAAACACACACCGGAGAATTGCATACCTTATATCGATGTATCTATTAACTAAATCTATTAGGCATGCATGCAATTGAATGCAAAGATGACATATCTGCATATATAGTGGTGGAAGTTAGAGGAAAAAAGAAGGCTCAACTTTCACCAGGACAACCTTCATTAGGCGTTACATATAATCAAGGTTATAATCGAGATTTAGGGAACTTTGAGAATTTTTCATATATTTTATCCAACAAGTTTATACTGTATTTGCCCATTTGCATCTACATCCGCTTACAATCCTGCTGCTATATCCAGTTTTAAACAAACTGAATTTTCCACCTGCGAGAGCCTTACGTGTTCCAGAATTTACTTGACTGGTGGTTTAAGGATGAACTAAAATTGGGTTGGCTTAAACTGACTTTTGTTTCCTTTCAGTTATATATATATATAAACGTGCCCTCCCCCTTGCAGCCACCGTAGGGGGAAATTCCTGCCACCCTGTCAACAATTGTGGAGAGTACGTTCTAATTCAACAGTGGACAAAATGTAGCGACAATGAAGAGGTCAAGAGGTCTCTGTGTTTCAACTTTTTATTTATTTATTATGAGATACAATCAAACAACCAAATTCCAAGGTAGATACTGTGGAACCTCCCCTCCAAGTGAAATATATTTAGAATGGCACCGGAGTCAGATTGACACCACCCTATTGGACCACCCAGCCGCCAATCACCACATCTGAAGGAATAAGAACTGTGCAGTGGGCCCAGCGATTCACACCGAGGGGAGTGCGTCTCGGGCCAAAATTAACCCGGGAGGCAAAGGAGGGGGGTATTTACAGAGGTCTGCGTTTTGGTAGTTTCAACAAGACGTTTGCTTAGGTGGCACGCACAGGAGGAGTTTCCCCTCATGAAAGCGAATAAACCCTCTTTTTTTTTTTCTGAAGTTCATTTGTGGTGGAACTTGCAGCCTGGTGAGCGCAAACAGTGTAGCTTAGTCCCCCCACCCCCACCCCCCCACCCCAACCCCAACCCCTCTCTCAAGGGCATGGCCTCGGCTTGGTGGGGAGTTCTGCGTGGCCGTCTCCGTCAGTGACCTCCACGGACCTCTACGGCGCTACAGGAGCAGAGGGACCGCTGGAGATGTGCGCATTGGCAAGGTGGGTCCCGTGTCTGCTTCCTCACCTCGGACCCCGCATGCCGCCCGCGTCTTCCTCAGTCAGCTCGCAGTCCTGTCTCCGTTTAGTCGAGAATCGAGCTCATTCACAGTGCATGGAGTTACCCGCTGTTCGTTTATTAGTTTCTCTTATAAACTATTCTTTTAATCCGTATCTATTTTACGGTGACAATATCGTTGGCCTGTTTTTCATGTAGCTATACCCTGTCCTTGTTTAATACAGGAAGGGGTCTATTTATGAATTTATTGATTTGTTTATGAGGTACTGAAGTTTCATGTAGAAAACCTGGAGATACCACCTTTGGCAATGGTCTGGCGTACGCTTGCCACCTGTGACTGGAGCGCGCTCACTGTAACTGTACTCCACATGTGTACACTGTGTACGTGTTCGGGCAGGAGTTCTCCGGCTGTCGTTACGGCCGTGAAACCGGGGCTGGCGTCTGCCGAGAGGTTCACTGCATTACTCATCGCTTTATTAGAGGGTACACTGGTCACAGGCAGGAGGGAATCGGACATGTCATTGGTCAAAATGGGTCAGTCAGAACCCCCCACGGGTCAATCCGTTCCCCCTGCAAAGGGAGATTCTCAGACTGTTAAACGCAACTTTGCCGGTGGGAGGGGGTTAGGCTTGAGGGCACTATACCTGCTAACACTGCAGCCAATCAAGTTGCTATTATAACATTTTTTCACAAAACCTGTGCTGTATTGTCTGGCGTAGTATCTATAATTCATTATAACGCTTAATAGCTTATTAGAACTGCATTGCGTCTCTTGCTTCATCTTCCTTAAAAGATCAAATTATGTTCACTGTGTGTCGCAGACATAAAAACGTTCACATAAAGATAACCAAGATGAGCCTGTTTACCGTGTATGTGCGCACTCACCCGCCGAGAATGCACCTGTAACCCGATTCGGAGAGGGGGATGGGGGGGGGGGGTAGTGGTCACGCCCTAGTTGGGAAATCAGAGGTGTAATGGTCACCAGCGGCGCGTGCCAGTCCAATTTAAGACGCCCCTCGTAAAAAGCATTTTCGAAAAGTCTGATGTACTTTGTGTGAAAGGCTAACTTGGAGTCGCACTTTATCAGAGTTTATAATGGTCTGTCTGGACTGCATTTGGGGATATATTTTCCAGGCCTCGGGAGCTGGTTTCACACTGATGGCCAAAGCACGAGGAAGCTGATAAGGGATTGGATATTCCTTCAATTGGCCGGCCTATAATAGATGGGGCGAATCGCATAATATCTGCTCAGATATCAGTTTGGCAACAGCAAATAGATTATAAATGCTTCAGTGAAGGTTCTTCGCACTGTAACCTCCCAGTGGCTCAGGGTCGCTTTTTCACCATACGGAATTAACTTGTTACAGCCGACAGCCATGCAGAACCTCAGACCAGATATTACATGACAAACAATTATCATTTAAGCCTGACTGTTGAATCGACTGAGGAAATAGTGACATTGAGCGCTTCAAGTATTATTTTTTTAAAACAATAAGATGAGATATTATTAGGATCAGTTGGCGGTGGGGTGTCCAACAGAACGATGTGTCTTGTACCGTTTCCCTTCTCGTCAACCCAAAAATGTGTCATTTTATCAGGAGTGACCTCTCCTCACAGTTGGTTCGTGAGTTCACTATCCCAGGGTGCACGGGGGGGCAGCGGTCAAGCGGTCCGTCTGGACACTGTTATGGATGTGGTCGCCTTGGTGACGAGATAAAGGGGAATAAGCGCTCCCCCTGGGCGGAATGTGACAGAGACATGGGCTCTTGCTGTCGGTTTACTGGCAGACAGCTTGCCAGCGGTTTCTGCACGCAGTGGGAAATAAGCTTGGGACGGGGGTGGTCGGATATAAGCCTGCTCTATCCAATATTCTGACAAGTGTGGCATGAACTGGTCATATTTTGTTTATCTTGCATTGACTACACATGACAACAATGTCATTTATAACACATCATTTACATGACATACATATAATACAATTTCCAGAGTGAATTACAACTTTTATTTATAAACCCAGAACCAATCAAGAAAAAGGGGAAAACAGCTCTCAACCCAGAAAAAGCTCAGATCATAAACATATCCCTTATACTCTGACAAACTTACCGCTGCTGCACCCACTTAGACTCTGCCGGGACTGCTCTGCGGTGACTAACAAATGTCAAACGAGGACACTCAAGAAACCACTTAAATACGCAAATTATATAAGAAAGAAGAGAGAGGCCATTAACCATACAAGTGTTGCTTCTACCAACCATGAAGAATTAAATACAATGTTGTTTTAAACTAATATGTACATTTACTTCTTACAAATACTTTAACACACAATATGTATTACTTTTTCATAAAGACAACTTTTACTGTGTCTGATCTTTTACATGCTTTTTCAGCCAAAAGGAATTGGTGCTGCACTTGGGCAAGCGTCCAGTTGTTGCCTGTAAAGTGTCTATTAAACACGGCAGTTAAAAGACAACTGTAGAGAATTGCCACAATGAATTTAATCTAAAAATACCGACCCGTCTAATGTGCCCGCAGCTTTGAATGAAATCCAGTCATTTCATACAGCCACATGTGGCGAGGGTGTGGATCCGTGCAAGTAAATGACCAAGAGAATACAGACATCGGTAAGCGCAGATCGCTCATATTCTCCGGGGGAAATCCTGTGCTCCCTAATCTTAGGTCGAAGAGGAAGTGACAACAAGCACAGAGCCAGACCAGACACTGGAGACATATAGTCCATGACAGACTGAACGAAGACCAGTAGACCTCTTCCTCCAGCCAGTTGATCGGTGGAGAGAAGAACAAATTACGGCTCCTTTCTTAATACATTAGGGTTTAATGGACCCTGGTTGGTTTAATGTCCTTTTTGGTTTAATGTCACGGCAAACTTGTAAAATCTCGATTTTGCGCACTCGAATTAAAATAGTCAGGTGCGGAAAAATGTATATCGTTTCCTCTGTCCGTAGAATGAACTGTCAAGCATTCATGAGGTGTTGGTAGAATCACTCTCAATGTGCAGGGAGGTTAGTCATCACCATAAGGTTGGTCATCGTTAGACGCGTATATATTCGTGCATACACACCGCGTCTGGTCCTCGTAGCGAGGTCTTTGACTCTCCGTCTCTCACCACACAGGACTGAGTCTGCGATCGAGTGGAGATGGGAGACTGGAGCCTGCTGGGGAAGCTGCTAGAGAGTGCCCAGGAGCACTCCACCGTGGTGGGCAAGGTCTGGCTGACCGTGCTCTTCATCTTCCGCATCCTGGTTCTGGGGGCGGCCGCTGAGAAGGTGTGGGGCGACGAGCAGTCGGGTTTCAGCTGCGACACCAAGCAGCCCGGCTGCCAGAACGTCTGCTACGACAAGACCTTCCCCATCTCGCACATTCGCTTCTGGGTGCTGCAGATCATCTTCGTCTCCACGCCCACGCTCATCTACCTGGGCCACATCCTGCACCTGGTGCGCATGGAGGAGAAACACAAGCAGCGCGAGAAGGAGCGGGCCCAGCAGGGGGTGCCGCAGAGCGACAAGCAGCCCCTGCTCCCTGTAGGCAAGGCAAAGAAGCCCCCCGTGAGGGATGAGCACGGCCGCATCCGCCTGCAGGGGGTTCTCCTCCGTACCTACGTCTTTAACATCGTCTTCAAGACCCTGTTTGAGGTGGGCTTTATCGTGGCACAGTACTTCCTGTACGGCTTTGAGCTCAAGCCGTTGTACACCTGCGACCGGTGGCCATGCCCCAACGTGGTGAACTGCTACATCTCACGGCCCACAGAGAAGACCATCTTCATCATCTTCATGCTCGCAGTGGCCTGCCTCTCCCTATTTCTCAACCTGGTGGAGATGTACCACCTGGGCTTCACCAAGTGCAGGCAGGGGCTGCACTACAGGAGGTCTGAGCTGGCCTCAGAGACGGGCTCCAAGGACCCGAGTGAGGCCGTCATGCCCTTTGTACCCAGCTACAACTACTTCCCTAGCCCCCACCCCGCCCCTGGGCCCTACCAGTCCGGCTCCCGGTACAGCCTCTCCCCTCTGACCGAGCCGGACTCCGCCTTCCACCCGTACAACAGCAAGGTGGCCTACAAACAGAACAGGGACAACCTGGTCATGGAGAGAAACAGCAAGCCCGAGGAGAGCGACTCGAAAGAGAAGAAGGCTTCCACCAGTTCGACCCACGGGTCTCCTGCCGAGAACCAGCGCCGCCCCAGCCGCTCCAGCAAGCACAGCTACAACAAAGCCAGGCTAGACGATCTGAAGATCTGAAAAGGACCCCCCCCGCGCGCGCGCGCGCTTTCGGATGGGCGTCGCCAGCTTTTCAACCTCGGCTCATTCGTCCGTGTAGGATCAGGTGCTGGGGAGGTGGGTAAACACGGACCAATGATCACATTGATGGTGGTACAGCGCAACCACATGCGTCCTCCACTACAACTGGTGCGGTCCAAAAGTGCTGGTAAAGAGAGGAGCAATATGGCGTCTCGTTTCATCTCTCCGACTTTAGGGTAATCCTTTTCGTGGCTGGTCCCATCAAACGCTCAACCCGAACGCATGGGAACGTACGGATTTTTAAGGACAAACATCGATTATTTAAAAATGTTTTTTTTCTTTTTAATTATTTTAAAAGGTTATATTTTTTCTTCTTGTTTTTTTCCCCATTGGCGGCCGTGCAACGTCTTTCAGACCCACTCAATCGGGTCCCGGACACCGATACAGACAACCGAGAGTGTGGTCCTCTCTGCCGATCATGTTGCAACCCGGGGCATGTCAACACCTGAGGCAGAAATAAAACTCTCACGCGCTACCCTACATTTCATCTGCCCTCCCTACTCATTTCAGAATACAAAAAAAAAAAACCTACCCACAGTATTTATAGGGTAGCGACAGAGTATTTCCGCCAATTTAAAAAAACCCGCTATAAAACCTAAATGAGAAAACTAAGCATTTGCAAAGCAGTGGATAACTGTCTAGCTACAATCTGTGACGGTTACACACATCTGTACGTTTTCCCTTGGAGTTTTCTCAGAGATACTCGACGGGACGGCGGGGGGCTGCCTGGGTGGAAGATTAGCCATGAAGACACCAAACACACAAAGGGCTTTGTGCACAACTGGAAAGGGAAAAGGGGATTATTAAATGAATAAATAAAATAAAATAAAAACTCTTAAAAGAAACCTTTCTTCTCAAAAGGTATTTTAGAAAGGGCTTATTTGCTTATCATTTCTTACACCAGAAACTTGCAAAGATCTATGCCCACTGTGTGTCAGAATGTTTATTCATAGACAGCCACAACAGACCAGGATCAAATAGGTATTTAAACTATTTCAGATACAAGCATTTTAATATTTGAAGATAGTAATGCTTTCGGATTTAAAGATTTCCACAATAGCGTCCCCATTGCTGAACTGAATTTTAACATATTAATTCAATACTCATTAAGTGGTGGAATATTTTGAATATATTTCATGAAATTATTTGATACGTAGTACTTTTTTAGGACGTTTTTGAAGGCATACAGTTATTTTTCCTCAGCACTATAGCTGAAAATACTGCCCAATCATTATTTTATTTTTATTCCTAATTGAGCAATGATATTTGACCATTGTCTGGTCCATACATTTACCCCTAAGCTGGCTTAAATGACAAATGGTATTGGAGGGGCCCCGAGTTCTACTCCAGTCAGATATGGAAGTTTCCAGACTTGTGTCCCAAAGTAATTTCATAGGGCTCAATAACATTTGCAGAGTTTTAGACAAGAAAATCACTAGCCTTAAATTCTAGAGAAATACATAATTGAAATAATTTTTGTTTTAAAAATTGCAAGTTTCCTCTTCTAATTTAGAGCTACTTGTTCATGCTATTGTTTAAACGCAAGTTGTTTACATTAAATGTTTACATTTTTTTTTTTAAATACAGAAATCTTGTGTTGAAATAAAACCCCCAGCTAAAACAATGCCATGATTATTACCCGTTTCAGTCCTCTAATTCTAAAGGCAAATTCATTATAAAATTACCATGCTGCAAACTTCATACCTACATCTACATACTTACCGTTGATGAGGTTGAGGATCCAAGTGAGACCAGGCATCGATTAGATGTTAATATAAGCAGCTACAGGTGAGAGGGAAGACACCGGCTCGCCGAACTGCACCGACAAAATGGTTTCACATCCTCTGAAGCGGCCACAAACCTGTTTCCTAAGAAACGCTTAGCCTGGTCAGTTCGACGTTGAAGACGACGGAAGGATTAAGGACCCAACTTTCTGGCTGGCAGGCCTGAGGAACACCTGATAATGGCTCATAAGTCCTGAACGTTTGACTTTTAATTCTCTCTTGTATTCGGCGCGAAACTGACTCTCCAGCTCTAAGCACTCTAAACCAGTTGGCCTCTCTCTCCCACTTCTGCTGAAATTGATTTAGTCCACAAGGTGTTGGTTATTCAGAACAGACAGCCTCGCACAAAATCGGGACATAAAGAATAAATATACAAGATTAGCATTTTTTCTAGGTCAGACATTTCACAAACGATTGTTTTTTTTTTTTAGATGATTTTCAAAATAATTTAGTTGGTTAGACTAGCACTAAGAACTGTACGCTTCGTGGAACAAATGCATATTTTTTTCAAATTGAGTAATCCGATTCAGTCCAGTAACAATAAAAAAATTAAACATTAAAGAAAAAAAAATCAGATGAAAGAACTTTATTGAAGTAACATTGGGTTTATTTTCTGGGGAAAAAAAATGTGCACACCCACTGACGAGAGAACAGAATCTACGCTTGCTGCGGCCTAGCGGAGCACGGGGCGGAGCACGTCAACACACAGGCCTATATTCATGGCGCAACTATTAAAGAACAGGGCCTGACCAAAACACTGGACATCGATATTACTCCCCCCACGCATACAAACAGCCCAACAGAATTCCACTTCATAAAGCGAGACGGCATCGTGGCCGTTTTAAACATAATTAATGCACAAATACATTCTGCGTGTATGCCGCCAACAGCAGGAGTAATCCTTTATCGGATTCGTGGTTATTTCATCGCCGGCGAGCATACAAAGTCGTGCTTAACAGAGACTTCCCTTTTGCATGTAGGCTAGAAGTGACGTCAGATATTGATTAAAACCAGGTAAGTTCTTGAAGTCAGTAGAGTTTAGTAAAATTAAGAGAGCACGCGGCGATGCAGCCCTGCGCCATTTAAATGGAGGAATCTGCACTTGTGCGACTAGCGCTTTGACTCGTACTTGCTCTGTGTACGCACAAACCCGGGCTGGCGAGGGAAAGGAGCCGTACGCCAGGAACAAAGACCACGGGCCACCGGGCCAATCGGTAAACCCCGATTCACGGGAGAATACGCACCGGGGCATGGTGTTTTTATAAGAAATTTTAAAAAACGAAACGTCGTAACAGAAAAGGCAACATGCAAGGTATTGTACACCGTACGCAAATTAACGTCAATTAAAAATAATTAAAAAAAAGAACGAGTAGCCAAAAAAAAAAAAAAAATTTTTTTTTAATTGACCACAAATAATTCTCAAGTGTCCAACCATTGGTAGATATAAGTTAACATATGTCTGGTCGGTTTTCAGGTCGATTCAGTGTTCACGTTCCAGACAATCAACTGCGGGTCTGCGAAACGAGGGAGAAGACCGAGCAGGTGTTACTCAGCAAGAAGTCACAGCACGTCTTCCAGAGCTCTGGGCTGGTCGATTAAAAAATGTGTACCTAAACCTCAGGAAAACCAGGCGTGGGACAACGCAGCAGATAACCGCGCAAAACACCCGCTAAAATAAAGGTTATGCTGTGGGGTGTTTCGGACGTAATGTGTGGAATGACCCTCGCTTTGGGGGGTGGGGGGGGGTGAGGGGTGGGGTGGCGCGTCTCCCTTCCGGGTCCGACACAGCATGGCTTCTGGACCACATGCTCAATCCTCCACGGGCCGTACAGAGTCAAGACCAGCTCTTACTGACGCGAATGGGGGAAGCAGGGCGGGGGTCAGTCTTCGTCGTCGTCGTCGTCCGCTGTGTGACCCCCGTAGGCCTCCCTGACGGCCAGGATCCGGCTCAGCATGCTGCCCAGGGCGGTCCGATCCATGGCGACCCCCGAGTACCAGAGCGGGCTCTCCGCCACGCAGGACCGCTCGGGCTGCAGGTAGAAGACGTCGGCGCGGTTCCGCATGCTCCCGGCGCTGCAGGGTGCGGCACGTCGGCACATTCACACCGCGCACTTTTGCCCACTTACTGCATCATCAACCCCCCACGCCCCTGGCTTCAACGGCAAGCCTATCACGGTTCAGACCTGTAACGTCGGTCATGTGGTAGAATATTTTACAATGGAATTCAGGGTTTGTTATTTTAAAACACCCAGGAGAAACAATTTAATGAGTGCCAAAACATCAAAGTGATTCAAACTCAACGGTAGGAAGCCCCAAACATCGCAGATTAATTCCCCCCACCCCTCCGTGCATAATTAATCCAAACAACACTATTTAAGAGTACACACTGATCAGCTATAACTCCTTGTTAACCAATCGCGGCCCAGGACCCACCATTTGGAGAGGTAGAACTCGAAGAACTTGACAGGGCACCGGAGAGGGTTCATTCGGTTCTCCTGCTGCTCCAATTCAGGCGGCTCTTCCTCCCTCTTCCTTTTCCCCAGGCCGCTCTCTGTGGGGAACGAGAGGGTGCGGCTCCGTGTTAACACGAGAGCCACCTTTTTAACGACTCCGTTCGCCTCTCATCGGGACAGAATTGCAGGTTTATACAATAAATTACCGCCACCGCGCGTTTGCCAGCATTTTTTTAATCTTCTACGTGAAGTGCAAGATGTGCAAGACTTTAAAACGTGTCGGACATTCGTTATGTAGTCAAAAGGATCGTTATTCATTTATTTAAGCCATTCATACAGGAGTAAAAACGACATGGATTTTTCATTAGGACAAGTTTGTTGAGCAGATAGGTCTGTAAGTCTGTTTGTTTCGGAGAATAAAAGTGATCCTTTGTGTCGAGTTACTGGGGACTCTTTTAGACTCCCCCACCCCACCCCTCCCCCCAGCATAGCCTCACTTCTCTGTAGTCCGTCGTCGAGGGTTGAGAGGAACAGCGCGCTCAACTGGGCCACATACCACCTTACACCTCCCACCCTGAGAGCAGACACTTCAAAGACAGCCACTCGGCCGTATAAATAGCTAAAGAAACACTCCAAGAATAGCACCGAGTCTGGAGGGTGGAGGGTGGGGGGTGGCCCGTCTTTTCCATCACAGCTAAAGCCATCAGCCCAACACGGAGAACTGAAAACTCACGGCCCTGGAGACGCGCTAATAAATATCTCCATTTCCAGCCAGTCTGGGTCGCCCGCTTCGCAGTACGAGACCACACCGGGAGTCGCGGCTAAACGCTCTAAAGCGAGACCACACCGGGAGTCGTGGCTAAACGCTCTAAAGCGAGACCGGTCCCGGTGAGCCGGGCACACCGATAACACAGGCAGCAACAGGAAGATGTCCGCTGGGGTTTAAAATAGGACCTGGATTTCAGCTGGGACGTTAACATCCACGCTGGGGTTTAAAATAGGACCTGGATTTCAGCTGGGACGTTAACATCCACGCTGGGGTTTAAAATAGGACCTGGATTTCAGCTGGGACGTTAACATCCACGCTGGGGTTTAAAATAGGACCTGGAT
>JAOVYW010000033.1:1038400-1051931 GCA_025775045.1 Hiodon tergisus
AGGTTGGGGTTAGGGAGCGGTGTGGAAGGTTGGGGTTAGGGAGCGGTGTGGAAGGTTGGGGTTAGGGAGCGGTGTGGAAGGTTGGGGTTAGGGAGCGGTGTGGCGGTGCTTTGCATAGCCAGCACTTTGGAGTGTTTGGCTAGGGTTTATTTTTCCTCGTTTGTTTGTTTCTGACTTGGTATTTTATATGCCGTTGAAACTCCCGGTAGAATTTATTGCAGCCAAGTTATGGAAACAAAGCATTCATAATTTAGTTCTTCTAAGAGGTCTATTATTTATGAAGTTTAAACATTAGATGCGAAGATGCCAATACTTGCCAATTAAACCCCTCTGCAGACCCAATGCTGTTTTCATCGAGCAGGACTCCATGCTCTCTCTACCCAGGAGGATAATTGATGCTGAGTGTCATTCATTTAATTAAAGATGGATTCAAGCAAAAGGAAAAGCAATTCAAGAGTGTGATTTACATTGCAATCCTGCTTGATGCAAAATTTGCATCTCTTGAACACTTTCCAGGAAGTAACCCAGCTGCATGTTTATTAATATGAACACCTGGCCTGGCGTCATCCTGTTAGTGAGGAAGGGCGACTACACAGTCTGTAAGTAGATTAAGAATGGTCCAACTGGGACCTAATGAGGACCCTACAGATCCCAAACCTTGACTCCAGTCACATCCAAAGGCTTAATATTGTCTGATGCGCTATAAGGGGTATTATTAAATGCGTGACATTTGAGATCATGTCTGTTGAATGTACTGTTAACAACGGATCTCCTTTTATCATAGAAAAGATCGTCAGCCACGTTTTTCTTTTAATGACCAGAGACAGTGCGGCCTGCAGGCATCGAGCGGCTGGCTGATTATAAATAGTGATTCCTGTGAAGTGTCTGCTGAGAGATTTTCCATGTTCACAGTGTGCCTGTTGTGCCCTAAGCACCCGGAACACAAAAGAGGAGGAGTTGAACAAACCTTTGAGGAAGGCAACAGTCTCCCCCATTTTTCCGTCCAGCAGAGGTCGATGACTAACACACAACTCCATCTGTTAGCAGAGCAACCAAGGGAGGCGCAGAAAGGTGCCTCTTTTCCCTTATGCTCTGGCGTCTTGTTAAAAGTGAGATTAGTCTAAAAGTTCCTTGCAAAGAGCCAGACTTGATTCAATATCTCCCCCTACAGGTAGAATGCAGAATTCAAATCAATCCAACGCCATCCTAGGGAATTGAGTGTTGATTCACATCTTGTGTGACCAAGGAATGAAAAGGAGGTTCACCGCAGGTCGATGAAACTGAACCTGCTTCAATTATTTATAATTCTGCTGTAAAAACAAAAAAACAACAACCATTTTGACTCTCAAAAATAAGTATAAGGACGTTTTGTTGTCGTCGTCGTTGTTGTTTAAAATGCAGGGAATAGAATGCCTGCCCATGCTTTTGCAGGAATTCTATTTCCTTCATAACATTTTAACTTGCTCTCTGTATCCATTTACTGCAGTCTTTTCCCTGTGCCATTATAACCCTGATGCTTAGGGGACATTGTGTCCCTTTGCTGCTTTTATTGAGACGGCCTCACTCCACATCTCTGTGAACCCTGCGACCTCCTGGGAGAGAAGATACTTTGTACAGGCAGTGGTTATCTGTATTGTTGAAAATTGTATTTTTAGAAATAAAGTCATTTTTTGATAAGTTTTCAAATGTTCTTTTTTTTTTTTTGTTAATGCATATTGATTCAGTGTCAGAAAGATTCATTGTACGTCTAGGCTTCATTGAGTTTTTCCTCTTATTTCACTGGCTCTCAAAATTAAATTACACTAACCAACATCTGCTAAATGCTCACGGGCCAATGTTAATAATGACGTTATCGGGCATGTGAAATTAAGGGTGCAACGCCGTTATTGTGAACAAGCCTCTAAGTTCGTAGATCTGCTGCCATCATCACATCAGCATTGGCACAGCCCACTCTTAATGGGTCCTGATTTCCGCTGTTGAGCTTAATAAAGATCCCGGAGAAATGCAGCACCCAAATCAACGGCGACAGTTAAAAAGGCCCATCTGAATGCACGAGCGGACCCTTATTAGGCTTGATTGATAGCCTAGTCATTAGACCAAAGCAGAGCCAGATATTTCCATGCTGCTGTTCTGGAGGATAAACATATCATAATCTGATTCTAAAGAATCATCACCAGCAAATTACTGTAGCATAAAATTACTTTCCATCGGTTTCTCATAGGTGCTAATCGGTTACGGAAGGGGACGCTTATGCCAGGTTGAGACCATGGTTATCTGGTCAGTTCAAGTCGCACGTTCCGATGGCTGTGAGTGATGCCAAGGCTGCTTTCACTCAGCTAGTGAGATGACATTACTGTTTCAGAAAGAGGTGTGGTTTTGAATGCAAGCATGAACAAAAACCAAAACCAAAACCTGGGGTTTTTTAAGACCTCTCTGTGCCAGTCTGAAACTCTGAATTACCATTTTATGTTTCTCAGCAAAGGACCCCCTTTGGCTGTAATTACAGGTGTGAGTTTTTGGGGTAAGTCTCTACTGGCTTTGCACATGTGGATCCTGCAATTTTTGACCTTTCTACTGGGAAAAACTGCTCAAGATCTGTTGGGTTGGATGGGGACCGTTGGTGAACAGTCTTTCCACAGATTCTCAATTGGATTGAGGTCTAGGCTTTGACTGGGCCATTCTAAGACATTCTGGGTCTTGGTGTAGCTTTGGCTCTGTGTTTGGGGTCATTATCCTGCTGGAAGGTGAACCTCTGCCCCAGTCTCAGGTGTCTTGCAGACTGAAACGGGTTTCAGAAACCCATCCAGAAATCTTTTAATTAACTTTTGTGTCGTAATAAAAAATATGTTTTATCTTCAAAGTGTTAGGTATGTCGTGTAAAACAAATGGTAAAAATCCAATTGAATTCTCAGTAACACTACAAAATGTGGAAAAATCCAAGGGGGTTAAATACTTATGCAAGGCACTGTATATCTGCCATTTCTGAATTAGGCCTAATGCCAATTTCTTTCAGTGCAATCAGAACAATATTTACTGTTGACAATATTTATTAAATAATTGGGAAAAGATTAACAGATTTAACAGAAAAATATGAAGCATTAACACTTTAATAGAATAACGTAACGTGATAGAATATTACTTGCCAATGATCATTATCGCAGAGTAAAAAGTGAAAGTTTGTTAAAAATATAAAAAAAATCAGTGAATTGGGTTTATGTGTCTCGACTCGTCGTTACGAATACCTGCCACCACACGCGAGTCCAAACCTAGTCGTTTCCGAGTCAGCAGGCCACGCGTCTCCACATTCAGAATGCGGACCACGCAGTCCGCGCAAAACGCACAGCCGACTGGAAGAGAGGCAAGTCTCTCTCTAATGCACTGCAAGCGCCTGGGAAGCCGATAGGAGACGCTGATTAACTACGATCCAAGAGACAACCTGCCAATTCCTGTGGGACTGCTTCTCATTTCTAATGCAAAAACATCTCCATAAGAAAAACATTGTCAATAAATAATTCCCTTACTTAAATGATTATGGATAACCTAAAATACTTTCACAATAAATCTCAGCTTCTTGTGGTTCTGCATATGACCGTATAAAAATACATTTGCAATAATGTTTTTTGCGCCACTCAGCTATTTAAAATATAGCCATCGCACCAGTATGCATTACTAAAAATCCCCAGTCATACCATACCGTTTTTTAGTAATTAAAACATCGTTAATATGTTTTACATTGTAATAAATGCAATGAATGCTTTCGTTTTACCGTGGTTTTAGAAGAAAATAAAGAATATGATATATTTCACTGTTTTTTAATAATTAATTTGTATAATTATTTTATTAATTTGTATTAATATTTTAAAACGCCAAGTGAAGCTTGCAGCGACTGCCTATTGGACATAGAGATATTCAAAACCATGTCTGATTATGATTAATCCATTGGGTCTATATAACAAAATAACTGAATTGCGAAACAAATTACGCGACTAATATCTATAAAAAAATAACAAATTGTATTTCCGAATGCACGAGCTTAGTCTTGTGACCAACGATCAGATATTGATAACATTTGATTAATGCGGCATTTAGGTTGTTGGGATGATAAAACAGTTATCAAATAAATGTCAAACTGTTATGTTATATCGACCTAAATCAACCCACACAGGCTACATTTAGGCCTACTGATACCAAAATAGATTAATGAGTAGTAAATCTTCAACAAATCCAACCTCATGCTAAGCAGTCCTGACTCTCAAGAACTCCCCTGAGGTGAGTTCCTATTAACTTTTTTCTTCTTTTTTGGCAAATATAGCTGCAACCTCGGCAATAACGGATAGGCTTTTATCAGACGCGTTAACGTTACTATGGCGATCATACAAACAGTGCCACAATTGGCTGCCTAGCTAAGACGTCAGACTTCTGCAGGGGATTCCGTATGCAGCGAAACAGCTGAGTTCAAAACAGGTGCTGTCAGTTACCAAGTGAAGTTGCAGAACAGGTTGGAAAGTATTCCGCACAAAGACGAAAACAAGTTGAATTTTATATTAAAGTTGAAATTAGGTGTGTGAAGATTTATTAATTTTTAAACTCGTTCAATATGCAGCTCAGATTTGTCGGAATGTGCAATAAAGAAACTGAACTTTATGCGAGACTCTGCAGTTCACGATTCTTTATGATTCTTTAAACTCTTACTGAATATTCTTGAAGGAGGGGGAAAAACCAGAAGAGTTCATAGAAGTGTTCACAATGTAAGTTTATTTTCTTTATTTTCATGAGAACTTATTATTCATGTTGAAATAATGATCTCACTCTTGTTTTTTTATTAATTAAAACGTATAATAATAATAATAATAATAATAATAATAATAATAATAATAATGTTTTAACTAAATTGTAGTCCTCTATCCTCTTGTAAAAATGATCAGTAAAGAACTATGAAAGAACTCCAAAGAGAAACTGAATGCATTGTTCTTTAGTGGTTTTAGTTGTGAAACCATGATTCTCAAAATAATCTGTATAGAAATTATTGAATTTAACTAAGCAAAAGTATATTCTAGTTTGCACGAGTGAAATGAGTGTCTTGCTAGCATCTTGTTTATTTATTAATGTTATTAAGCTTTTGTTTAATTTACTTTGATTCATTATCATTTTCGTTTATTGGATTTAAACAAAGGGCAGTATTGTTAAATACTGTGGGTCAAAAAGAGTTACGAGATGCAAGCACAAAGTTTATTACCAGTTACGATGCCTTCCTTGTGGTCTTGGCTTCTGTATTTGCCCGTTTCCAAAATGCGAATGTTTGAATCTCTTTCACCGAAGCCGTTCAACCTGGCAATGAGCCTCCTGTGATTAAGACAAACATGCAGAGGCTCTGGTCTGGGCATGAGAGCTACCATGTGACCTCCCCTCTCACTCTTGCCATGCAGCCGATAGGTACTTTGTGTTCTGTGCTCCTCGGCGGTGCCTATCAATAATAAAACACGTTCTGTCCCTTTTCCCGGCCCAGCTATCTGGACTGGACCATTCGCCCTGGCATTTGGCTTCCTTCCCA
The DNA here is from genome assembly GCA_025775045.1 of Hiodon tergisus. Taxonomy (NCBI): domain Eukaryota; kingdom Metazoa; phylum Chordata; class Actinopteri; order Hiodontiformes; family Hiodontidae; genus Hiodon; species Hiodon tergisus. Next base: position 1,043,952 of record JAOVYW010000033.1, read on the forward strand.
GGATGATCTATCTACAAAGCGCACCAAGCCGTATTGACCTTATCAAGAGACTACGCCATAGCAGGATCTGTGAGTCTCGGTTTGGACACACAATCAGCTCATATATCGGCCCTCCCAGCGCTTGGAAGCCCTTGGAGCTGCCAACCGTCGTCTTTAAATAGATAAGCAGTTTATATTTACTCTCAGGGCACAACCCTCCAGTCACAGAAGTGTCAGTCACAGAAGTGTCCACAGTGAGTAAGCAAAGCCAGGGAGGTCTATTTGAGTCCACAGGGGATAGAAAACCGACAGACAGGTCCCACCGGCGAGGGGGAAGCTGGGTTCTCACCTCACTGAGAAGCCAATTTCTAATGTGCGTGTGAATTTATTTTATTTTTAAACTGGACTCCCGTGCTTGTGTCCTCATAGGACTGCCATGTACCCTGATGTCCTGGAGTCTGCTGGCCGGGTGGAGGGCTTACCCCTGTCCTCACCCGGGACCCTCCCTGATCTTGAAGAAGAGGAGGCGGAGGAAGAGGGGTTGAGAAGCGAGAAGAGGAGGGCCCGTTATCGCCATAGCCTGCATCTTCTGAAGCCTTTCAGGATCACACACAAGTAAGATCCCTGCACCACTACAGGACCAGGGAGTCTGTCAGTGTTCTGAGGACATCGCTCTGGGGCTGTAGAATACTGGGAAGGAGGTGAAGGGAGAGACATGTACTTCGCCAGGAGCCAGCTCTGTGTTTGTGCAAACGCTGACTGATACGCCATTCAGCCATTCCGCCATTCATTTCGACTTCACTTAGATATAAAGTGCCTGCATAGTGCTGGTCAAAGAGCACCGCGTGATTCATCCCTTGCCGGACCCCGCCAAGTGATCAATCACTCAGCTGTCCATGTTCCGTCTTAGGGCCCGCCCGTCCTGTACCCTGACCCTGTAGCACCTAGAAGTGTGGTTTGGACCGCTTCGCTCCTGTCCCACAGGCACCAGCACCCGGTGGACAACGCAGGCCTCTTCTCATTCATGACCCTGCACTGGCTCTCCCCACTAGCGTGGAGCGCGTACAAGACATCTCGTTTGAGCCTGGAGGATGTGTGGGGCTTGTCCTGCCACGAGGCCTCATACACAAACAGTCAAAGGTGAGCCAGCCTGAGTCATCCTGGAACCACCATTCATCGGAACCAAATTCTCTCACAAACACACACGATGACTTAGCAAGAGAGGTTTTAACAGTAAATCCCAAATGCAGTGAACCATAAATGACGGAGCCTTTCATTATGGTTAATGCTTAACTGATCCTTTCTTGATGGGACATCCCACGTTGTTATGTCGGCCCTCTTATATGGCGCACAGCTCAGGAAGGTGAAATAATATTAGCAGGGATTAGAGATTAGACCGAGAGTCACCCAGGACTCTGTTCCTTGTGTCATTAATACTTTCACAGGGCAACCCGTGCTCCTCAACTGTGTAGAGAGATCTGACTTGAGTCAGTTCTCTTTAGGGAGTATTGGTGAGAAGAAATTTGAATAGCTTATCGCCATTCTATACTGCATGTAGTCCCTTCGCTGTGACCATCTGATATAACAAATGAACACTCCTGAATTTAACAAATGAAACCCAATAGACAAAATAACCGAGATTATGTATTATATATAGCTTTAAAGAGAGAATTTCTCATATGTGCACTTCTTATGTCATCGTGAATTACTTCTGGTTGGTCACCGTAGACCCATGAGAAGCTGGAGCTCTGCTTTTCACAGTTGCCTGTTTGTTTCGCTTTGAAGCAGGCCAATGTCACCTCAGATATGCGAAGCAGGCAAGTGAAGAAATAGGTGGAATGAAGGCTTAACTTGGCGTTTGCCTGTCTAGAACAGTTATGTAATCCTCCCCTAAAACACAAGGGGAGGGAGCAAAGGGGAAAGCAACAGGGAACGGAAGGGAAAGGCTGGAACAGGACGCTCAATCCAACGCCTTGTCTTTTTGGGACTCCTCAAATAACATTTGGCCATGACGTCAGTAGGACATAGCTTGGGTTCCCCTCTACACCACCCAACGAGCAGACGGACTGCAGGAATCCCATGAGATAAAGTTCAATGGTGGCTCAATGGGCTTCATTTTCAATAAATGTACTATATTACCACATATATGGACGTCTGTTTTTCTTTCCATTCAAATAATTCGAAAGATGCATGAGCTTTAGCTGTAGTGTATAGTCATTTTATATTATTATCAGCCCTTGCATGTCCGTGAGACGGATGCCTACTGGTTGTCAGCAGTGGTTGTTGCAGTCTTTATAGTCTAGCACAGACTTTCCAACGACAAACCCCCTGTGTTCAAATTGTATTCTCCCCTTTCCCAAGAGCACCTGTGGTGAAAAAGTTTTATGCCATCTCCAGTTGAATTTGAATTGAACATTTTATTAATACAGATGCATAACGCAACATTTAAAACAATAATTCAGGTATTTACTAGCCTAATTCAATCAAATTGTGTTTTCTTGAATGTAAAAACATTTGAATTAATTTTGATAGTATACATTTGGAATTGTAGAGTGTTTTGAAAAAATATAAAATATCTAAAATATAATATGTCTAGGGTAAGTCTGCGGTTTAGTTTAACTGTACAAATGACAGCAGTAATATTACCATGCTGTCACGGTCACCACTTATTGAATTACCTTAAATATTTATTGACAGATACCACAGTCCACTATCACTAAATGCAGTAACCGCACCCGCTTGGCGAGTCTGAACTTCCTGGCGTCTTCAAGACAACCTGGCCTAGGGAACTAAATTAGCCCCGCCTCTCAGTATAGTCCTCGGTTCTCTGTCCACTCGTAGGCGACTGGTTTCCTCAGAACTGCCGTGGAAGTACTTACAGAGGGGAGTGAGGCTGTAACGTAAACCCGTCTAAACTAAAGTCCTACCCTACTCCTTGTGTTAATTACAGTCCATTGCTAAGAATTGATTAACTGATTAAAAAGAAAATACATTAATTTGTTCTGCATATCTGAAATGATATGCGTTATATTTCAAACCTCAGATCATTATTCTTGCCTTTGATTTCCAAACTCTTCCTTCTGTCGTTTCCTCCTCTTTCTTGTATGTGCAAATGTTTGTGTCCCTGCACCAGGCTAGAGGCCCTATGGCTCGAGGAGCTGAAATGCTGTGGGAGAGAGGGAGCGTCTTTGGCGCGAGTGTTCTGGAGGTTCTGCCAGACCCGCATGTTGGTGGCCATCTTCACTCTGCTCATCATCATGGTAGCAGGCTTTGCTGGACCGGTTAGTTTATGCATTTGCCCTCTTATCATACTCGTTAAAACCGTTAAAGCAACTAGTACCTAATTGTCCCCTTCTTTTCCCTTCTTTCACACACAAAAATTAAACGGGAAAAACGTAAAAACGTCTCGGCTGCCGTTTGCTACAGGCAAAATAATACTACATATTGTGTGAGAAAAGACCATGTCCAAATAACTTCATTTCCTTGTTTTTCTCAAACTATCTTCGACCCTCCTGTTGCTCCTGCTTTTCTTTGTTCTCTACTCTCTTCTCATTTATCTCCCCCACTCTGCCTCTTTTTCGTAATCCTTCACCAAATCTCCCTCGTTCTTTCCTACCGTCCTCTCTTCCTCCCTGTCTCCTGCTCTCCTCCCGGGTTCCCAAGGCCATTCTGGTGCGGGCTCTGCTGGAGTACTCCCAGAAATCTGAGTGTCAGCTGCTGTACGGGCTGTCTCTGGTTGGGGGAATCTTCCTCGTGGAGCTGACCCGGTCTTGGGCCCTGGGCCTCATGTGGGCCGTCAACTACCGCACTGCTACCCGCCTCCGGGGGGCAGCACTCTCTTTTGCCTACTATAAGATTCTGCACTTGCGCAACACCAAAGAAGTCAGTCCTGGAGAGGTGAGTGAAAGGGGATGCAGCAGATGTGGAAAAAACTCATAAACAGATAAAGTCGCTATATTCATTGCCAGTGATCATAATTTGGTGGGGGGTTTTTTTCCGTTGGTGTGGAAATGAATGTCTTCAATTTGTTCCTCTTCTTGTTTCCACTGATTATTTTACTTTAGAAAGATGAACCGTGCAAAAGACAAATGCTATTACTTTAGAAGCTCGCTAAAGCCTGATTGTTGAGATTGAACCTGCACATGTTGAGGGTTTTTTGTGTGTGTGTGTGTGTGTGTTCGTTGGAGCACTTTTCTTTCTATCTCCACATTCCCCCCAGCAGTTTCCAATTCGAGAGTTTGACATCTCTATGCTTGTGCTTTTGTCTGGTTCTCCATCTGCAGCTGTTAAACATCTGCTCCAGCGACGGCCAGCGACTGTATGAGGCGGTCACAATGGGATGTCTCCTTGCCGGGGGACCGCTGGTGGTGGTCCTGGGCCTAGCCTACACCACCGTATTCTTGGGACCCACAGCGCTGGTTGGGTCGGCCATCTTTATTTTCTTCTACCCCTCCATGGTACGTCGTAGCTCAACTCGTCTTTTGGTTGGGACTTTCCTCCACAGGAGAACTTTAAGAATTCTAAATTGACTTGATCATTTGTTCAACTTAACCCACATGTCAGTCACTTTATTGTTTCTCTCTGTTTACCTGCCCATCTCCCTGTGCACCCCACCTCTCTTTCAGACTGTGGCATCCCGTCTGACGGCATATTTCCGGAGGAAGTGCGTGTTGGTGACAGACCAGCGCGTGCGACTCATGAACGAGATTTTGGGCTGCATTAAATTCATCAAGATGTACTGCTGGGAGTCAGCTTTTGCCCGCAACATTTACAGTGAGCGACTCTCTGTACATTTACAATTCAACATTTACAGTGAGCGACTCTCGGCCGCCTCACCTACACTGTGTGCCACCTCTGCAGCCAGTCGCATTGCTTGGCCCCCAACCCGAATTTAACCACACTGACCCCATATTCACTTCCACCGGGGGGGGGCTGACTTCAAGGAACCTGCCCAGAACAGAGTGCTTTTGTTTTTCAGCCGTTTCGCATTGTTCCTTGAAGCACCTCTTTGTGTCGTTGGCTAATATTGCTAATGCTCTCAGCTCCTGTGCTGACTTGGAAAGTATTTAAGACTCTTTAATTCCTGAGGCCGGATGCCAGGGTTGTACCATTTATTCCAGAATTTAACCCAGCTTAGGAACAATAAACAGTTAGCCGGTTAACTCACATGCAGGATATTGGTGTTTCATAAACACATCAAAAGGATGGCCCACCTTACGTTTTGGAACTGCAATGCCTTAATGACAACTGGGGTCGATTTCTCTTAACCGTTATCGTTCAGAAATCGATTCTCTCTGTGTCTTTCCACAACCAGCTTCAATGTTTAAGAGAAGCCTGTGCTAATGTTACTCTGGGCAGCTGAAGAAGTGTTATAACACACTTCCAGCCTGGCCGAACACAGCCCAGGCTTCGGAGCAGGTAGATAGACGATGTTTGGGTCCATAGAAATGGAGCAGTGTTCCCAAGGACAGAGTCATGAATTCACAGAGCACATCCTAGGATCAGCTAGAGGAGAGGTGGACTGTCGTAAAGCGTCGGTGGAGTGAACACCTGGGCCAACAGACGGAGGGGGCTCAGCAGAACATGCCTAACCGGGACGGTACACTTTTATGGCTAACTTTTTTTTACTGTCTCTCAGAGGTGCGGTCAGACGAGCGGAAAATTCTGGAGCGGGCCGGTTATGTCCAGAGCCTGACAGTGGGCGTGGCCCCCATTGTGGTAGTAATTGCCAGCGTGTGTACCTTCACTCTGCACATGGCCCTGGGCAACGACCTCACCGCATCTCAGGTAGACCCAGGCCAGCTTGCCCATGTGATCCTGGAGAGAATGCTGTGGGTGGGGGGATCTCTAGGGTCCCTGACCAGCCCTTTCTGTTGTCTGCCTCTCCTCTTAGGCCTTCACCGTAGTAGCGGTCTTCAATTCCATGACCTTTGCCCTCAAGGTCACGCCCTTGGCTGTTCGTTCTCTGTCGGAAGGTGCCGTGGCCGTCAAACGATTTCAGGTAAGGGTGGGGAAAACCCCCCCCCCCACTAATGTGAAAACTTCAGCGGTGCCGTGCTTGTGTCTCACTCTCACACGTGCACCCTTAGAGGTTGTTCATGATGGAGGACCGGGAGGCGGTCGGGACGAAGCTTGAGGACCCCAGGAACGCGGTGGAGTTCCGGGACGCCACACTGGCCTGGGAATTGGCCTCACGCCCCTCGGGCCTCAAGGACAAGGGCAGTGGCTGCCGCAGGACGGGGGGGATGGAGCGTGTTCTTCGCCAGGAGGTTCTGAGCCTGCACATCATCCCGGAGGATGGCAAAGTTGCCAACGAGGGGCAAAACGGCCAGCACCTGCTCACCCACATGGAGCAGGAGAGTCCTCAGAGCACGGTGTCGTCAGTGAGGGGCTTCCGAACGCCCCTGCACAAGACCTTGCACCGTATCGAGCTGCACGTCCCACAGGTACTGGTCTCGCATCGCCGTCATGTTAGTCAGCGACGTTGGGAAATGGGCCCAGACTAATACAGCTATATGATTTCTGCACATAGGGGGCGCTGTTGGGAATCTGCGGTGGTGTGGGGAGTGGAAAGAGCTCTCTGCTCTCTGCTCTGCTGGGACAGGTGAGGTCAGAGTATGAATCCGTCACCGGGTGAATTTTACCCCTTTTCAGTTCCATCGCGGAAGTCAGTCTAGGAAGGATTGTAAGCTCTCACCCTCCTTGTTTCCAGATGACACTGCTTGGGGGCTCGATTGCCGTCAGTGGGGGTTTTGCCTACGTGGCCCAGCAGGCCTGGATCCTCAATGACTCTCTGAGGGAGAACATCCTATTTGGAAAGGAGTACGATGAACAGAAGTAAGTGAAAACCAATGTATCGGTGCTTGGAGATAGACAGGGCCGGAGACGTAGTTTGTTCCCCTTCAGCCTCGTTCCCTTCTCATCTTTCTGCTTGTTTCAGGTACAATGGCGTCCTTGAGGCCTGCTGTTTAAACCCTGACATCACTGAGCTGCCCTACGGGGACATGACCGAGGTGACTATATCAAACTCCACTCACGCCGTCGCCACATCTCACTCCAGTTCTGCCGTGTGTGTGTGTGCGTGTTAGTTTCCTTCTTCCATTCCTAAACCTCTCCGCGTGTGAGCTTGTAAGTGAGAAGCGGTCTTCTGTTCCAGATCGGGGAGAGGGGTGCAAACCTCAGCGGGGGTCAGCGTCAGAGGGTCAGCCTCGCTCGGGCCTTGTACAGCGAGCACCCCGTCCTTCTTCTTGATGACCCTCTCAGTGCGGTTGACGCCCACGTGGGGGCGCACCTCTTCCACAGAGCCATCCGTGGGGCAGCTAGTGGCAGGACTGTGCTGTTTGTCACTCATCAGCTACAGGTGAGACGTCTTAAATTGCATTGTTTATTTGATTATCCAGAACGACTTGCTCCAGGGTGCAGGCAGCAGCAAGAGGTCTGTCTGAGATGAGTAAAAGGCTCCTATGATGACAACTTCTCTGCCAAGCGTGACCCCAGCGTTTGTAGTGGACAAGTAGTGGACAATCTCGCCCAGGGATGTGAGGGAGGTTAAGTGGTCCGGCTTCCCGACAACATCTTGCTTTGGTGGATTTCGTGTGAATACCTCCAGTGGTTATACTGCTTTCGTCGGGGAGCTGGGACAGAGTATCTCAATTTCAATTTGGTGTAAATATCTAAACAAAATTTTTTTTCCCATTCAAAACATAATGGAAAAGTTAATTGAATTCTCAAATCTGTGTTAGTACCTGGCGGAGTGTGACGAAGTAGTGATGATGAAGGACGGGCAGATCGCAGAGCGGGGTACCCATGCCCAACTGATGGACAGAGAGCGTGACTATGCCACCCTCTTTGCCAGCGTGCAGCAGGAGGTGAGGGGACGGGGAGGAGGTGGTCAACTCTTTACAGCCATCATCCTATTGGTTAAAAATGTTAACGCTAAAACCGCCACAAAGGGACCGTACCTTTCCTGCTTGGTCAGGAAAAACGTTAACGCTAAAACCA
>JAOVYW010000033.1:1052031-1080278 GCA_025775045.1 Hiodon tergisus
CCACAAAGGGACCGTACCTTTCCTGCTTGGTCAGGAAAAACGTTAACGCTAAAACCACCACAAAGGGACTGTACCTTTCCTGCTTACATAATGAATAGCCTTTGAAGCGGAAGGGATGGTGGTTGTGAGATTGTAACGTATACAGTAATTTAGTTATTCGTGTCCACATCTGTGTTCGCTTTGAATCCGTGTTTTGAAATGACTGGATGCCTGTCGCTCTGACTGCAATCAAGCTCGACACCCTTTCTGCCTGCTGTCTGTGTTCGGCAGAAACTGGTGCGGCAAAACCTGAAAAACAAGGAGAACGCAGGAGAGGGCGGGACCGTGCTGGCCCTGGCGAGTGCCAGCAAAGTGGCGTGCCCTCCAGCCAATGGCAAAGCAGGAGGTGAGAGGTCGAGAGGTGTCAGACCTGTAATCTCTGTGGCCAAGACTTTTACCCACAATGCCTTACTGTGGCGGTTTGTGTGCATGACACCCAGGCCCGCTGATGAAAGCAGAGGAAAAGGGGTCCGGAGCCATTGCCTGGTCTGTGTACCGGTCCTACATCCAGGCAGCAGGAGGTCCCCTGGCCTTCGTCATTAACATCGTCCTCTTCTTCAGTACCACTGGCAGCATCGCCTTCAGCAACTGGTGGCTGAGCTACTGGATCCAGCAGGGAAGTGGGGTGAGTCAGGTCTGCAATGGCTCAGTGTGGGGGGCAGGTGCTCTGTTTGGCAAGCACAAGTCCATTTTGATAGGTTTAATTATGAATGCTAACAGCATCCCTGTAAGCTTAATTAAAACACAAACAAACGGTAAACCAGATGTACATAAAAGCTGCTGTCGCTAATTGAAGAACGTGTTCTGAATGGAAAATTAAGTCAGTCAGGAAATGTCGGTTTGATAAAAGTTTTTTATAAAACATACAGCATTAGGTTGTCTCCTTGACCTTCTGTCCCCAGAACACATCACTGGTCCTGGATAACGAAACTGTGATCAGCCACAGCATGAGACTAAACCCCCATACACAGTACTACTCGACCATCTATGCCCTGTCCATGGGTACGGCCCTGCTACTGAAGACAATGCGCGGACTGGTTTTTGTCAAGGTACCACAAGTCTTATTACTGGAGAAGGTGAACTTTTTCCTATGAGGTGTGATTGTCTGCTTCAGTATTTTGACCATGAATTTAAAAAGATGGTGCTAAAGTATATAGTTCCTGGTGGTGAGTTAGCGGTTGTGCTAACTCTTTTCCTCAATCACTTAATCTATATTTTTGTTTATTTACGGTTGACAGACGTTTGGCCCTAGCTCAACAACAATGCATAGAACAATTCAGAAGTTTAGACGTATAACAAATGGACACCTAATTGGAAAAGCTTAAAATAGAATTGTTATGTTGACGTTTGGATGAATACCAGCGGAAAGTCCATTTTGGATTGCTGATCCTATCAGTGGCGTAAAGCAGATTCTGAAGCTCGTTTGTGACCAGCACTGAATTATTCTAGTTACACAACAGTGCTCGCTGTGCTGAGCCTCTAATTCCAGTCTAAAGTGGATTGCTATGTTTTGGGTTGAGGCCACACTGCTTAGACCACCTTCTCACAATGCTCCAAGCTTATTACCGTAGTACGGTGACTGTATCTTAAACCCAACAAGCTCCTCCGAGAGCAGGGGCCTTTGTTCTGCATCTGTGGCTTGCCCAAATGGAATATCCTCTCATTCATTCTCCCTTTCCCTGTGTGTCACAGTATCTGAAAGAAAATGTATGAACCTTCACACCGTGGACCCTGTCCATTTGTACTCATAAAGTACACTAGTTATTTCCTACTGGTGAATAAGCCGGAATACCAGTTTACATTCACCTCTGCCTTGGGCTGGGTACTGACCATCTCTGTCTGTGCTGTGTATACGTGTCCGGCTGTGTGTACTGACGTTGCACTCCTTGTCTGTCTCTTCAACAGTGCACTCTTCGGGCTGCCACAACCCTCCACGACAAGCTGTTCCAGAAACTTCTCCATAGCCCCATGGTGTTCTTCGACACCACACCGCTGGGGCGCGTACTCAACCGCTTCTCCAGGGACATGGATGAAGGTGAGGGCTCAGTCTCACGGCGCTGAGGTTGACGTTGCCTGAATGTTATCCTAATGCTGGTTTCAGCTGACTGTGGCCCACATCGTCTCTCTCCCTAGTGGACGTGCGCCTGGCCATGCAGGCGGAGATGTTGCTCCAGAACATGACTCTGGTGTTGTTTTGCCTGGGTGTGGTGAGCTCGGTCTTCCCTTGGTTCCTGCTGTCTGTTCTTCCACTGGGTGCTTTCCTCTACCTGGTCAACCGTGTCTCCAGGTGAGACTCCAGCCACTGTTACCCTGCATACCAGCTTTCAGGACCTAGTTGCGAGCTGATACGCAGCCCCGTTGGTTGATTAAAATTTCCAATGATTGAATTTGGTAATAGATAGATTATGAAGGGTCGATATAAAGAGTTGCACGTTTGTGACATCTGCTAGAAGATCCTTCATGTAGATTTTCTGTGAAACGTGACTCCTGAATCCTTCTCACTCATCTGTGCTGAGGTGATTATCTCAGGAATGCTCAGGATCCAACTTGCCTATGGTGTAAACATGTTTTGGTAAACAGGTGGTAATCTGTGAGAAAAACAGTGCCGCGATCATTTCCCATCGCTCCTGTTTTCCACCGCCGTCCTCCTTTGTGAGAAACGGGTGATTCACGGCTGGCCGATTTATTCACAAGCAGAGCCCATTTTCCCCTTTGCATCCAAGTGCAGTGATCACTGCGGCTCTGTAAATAAACCAGCCTTTTCTCACAACGGCCCAGGAGCCGGAGTTAGGCATCCACCGGCTTTAGCATGAGCATGTGACAGGGCTCATGAAAAAAAACACATGAATCAGATGCAGAGACCCCAAAAGAGACTTGAGATTTGCCAGAAGGCAGCCATACACTGGACAAGTCGCGGCCTTCGGTGTGTCTTCATCTCATACGCCGCTCACCCGTCAGGTTGGATCCGAGCCTTTGAATCTCTGACCACGGGGTGATGGATTTACTTACCTTTTGAACTTACTTAAAGTACCGACCGCGTTCAGTTTTCCTGTGTGCAGCTTTTCCTATTCTATTGCCTTATTGTCGAATGGAATTTATTGTTGATCTGTAGGTCGTTAAAAACACCTAATTTACCGTGCGATAAAAACGTGAAAACTGTGATGCTCCAGTCTAGGTTTTGGCAAGATTGAGACATGTAGGGAGGCTTGAAACGTGCTACTGCCCTTTTCTGGTAGGGTTCTGATTCGTGAGCTGAAGCGGCTGGACAACATTAGCCAATCACCATTCACCTCGCACATAACTAGCAGTCTGCAGGGACTCTCCACCATTCACGCCTATGGCAGGGGGCTGGACTTCCAGCAGAAGTGAGTACAACAAATGTTCTTTTCCTGCACAAAATGAGCAGCAGCATCCATTTTCACCCGTGGCAATCGCCTGCAGTGACACTAGGAAAAGCAACTAAGCTAAATTGATCTGCAAAGTGCTTTTACATTGCATTATCTACAACATTTAGCAGAGATGCCTGTCCGGTCCCTCACAAAAGGCCTTCTGTTCTCTTAGGTACCAGGCCCTGCTGGACACAAACCAGGCCCCCCACTACCTGTTCAGCTGCGGGATGCGTTGGCTGGCCGTGCGTCTCGACCTGGTGAGCATCATGCTCATCACCGCTGTGGCTCTCCTCATCGTCCTCATGCAGGGCCGCGTCGCACCGGCCTACGCTGGCCTGGCCATCTCCTACGCCGTGCAGGTACTAGCGCCCGTGTGTCCGATCCAAGGCCGGTTATCTGATTCTCATGATGGTACCACAACACAACGAGAACGCTGTGCATAATCCTGTGTAAAACAGGAAGGTCTTTTTAAAACCTCATTCTGCTTCGTTCACTGTAGATTGGCTGCTCACCACTCACTTTGTTCCTCTTATTTACTGTTTGTTGTAATAAAAGTAGTCAACGTTGCAAATTTTCTATGCTAGGGAAAAAAAGCCAATTTGCAGTAGTGAATTCACCGTGGCTTGTGTGTTTGTGTGGTTTAAAAGGCTTCTTTTCTTTTTTTTAGATTATCTTCAGTGACTTAGTAATGGGTTTTGAGTACAGCTTGTTAACACCCTACTGTATCCATTTCCCTCGCACCCCCACCCCTACAGCTGACGGGTCTATTTCAGTTCACCGTGCGACTTCTCTCCGAAACAGAAGCTCGCTTTACGTCAGTGGAACGGATCAATCACTACATAGAGGTATGACCACTGGGGGCACATTCATTATTATTTATTAGACCTCAGAAGTGGGCCAGAGGTGCATTAATGTGCTTAGGGAAGTCAACCGCACACAGGGACATAACTAATATCATGAGACGTCAAATGGGCCATACTGCATACCCTGCTCTGCGCAGGACAAGAACCCCAAGAGGACACAAGTTGTAACTCATGAGCATGAGGGGTTTCACATCTGCAGTCACATGACAAGGGCATATTTAATGAAAAACTCATATAGAGGGGGGACAGTTTTCGTCTGACTCATTGTTGTGATAGTCACAACCAATACCCTATAAGAGATGGTGGGGGGGGGGGTGATGCCCAATTTAGAAATTTAGAGTTAGAAAGAAAGAGAAAGGAATCTGATAAAGTCCCCTCCCCCTCCCTCAGAACCTGGAGGCCGAGGCACCCCAACACAGCACTCCCCTGTGCTCTCCTGACCCCTGCTGGCCACAGGAGGGACGCATCTGTTTCCAGGATGTGGAGATGCGTTACCGTGATGAACTGCCATTGGTCCTCAAGAAGCTCTCCTTCAGCATCCTGCCTGAGGAAACTGTAGGAATTGTGGGTCGCACTGGATCAGGTAGAGGCAGGTTTATTTTGCTCCCACTTCGTTGGGTCCTAAGGTCCCTGCGGTTTGTCTGATATTCTCTGTCCGTCCGTCCAGGGAAATCCTCGCTGGGCGTCACCCTCTTCAGGCTCGTAGAGCTGGCTGGTGGGTCCATAACCATAGATGGTGTCAATATTGCCCAGATTGGCCTGGAAGACCTGAGAAGCAAGCTGTCGATCATCCCTCAGGAGCCTGTGTTGTTCATTGGCACGGTCAGGTACTGACCCCACAAGAGCTGAGACTCCAGCTTTAATCCGTTCGATGTAAGTCCTCGATGAGGTTCCTGACAATCACTCCCGTGCAGGTCCAATCTGGATCCGTGGACCCAGTACGAGGATGCTCAGATCTGGGATGCGCTGGAAAGGACTCATATCAAGGAAATGGTGAGCACGGGTGCAGCTGAGGCTGGCAAGACCTGAAATCGCCTGTGATCCAGAACCGTTGCAACGGGCTGGTAAAAACATTTTCTTGTTGTATGTGACTTCAGTATGGCCTGTGTGTGTTGGTCCCTCTCAGATCAGCCAGCTGCCTCAGTCTTTGGACTCGGAGGTGACAGAGAATGGGGAGAACTTCTCAGTGGGAGAGAGACAGCTGCTTTGTGTGGCCAGAGCCCTGCTAAGGCACAGTAAGGTACAGGGAAACCAGGCCATGGCTCACAGCCATTACATTATCCCATGACCACAGACGGGTGGCTGCTCTCCACAAGTCATTTGTCTGTACGGTGAATGCAGTTGCATCCTTGTGTACACTGAGCCATTTAAACAAGTCAAAAAGGCCTTCTTATTGCCAAATTAATAGTGGGGTGTGGCTCATTGCTTAAAAATGAGGTAGCGTTGTCTCCCAGCAGGAGCAGATAGGGAGAGTAAACTGCAAGAACCTAAAATGCACAATTTAGATAATAATTTAGAACAATTTTCTCTGCATTCACTCTGACAAGTGACTCAATGCACTGTGTAATAGCTTGAATAAATATTAAGCAGTTGAGCTCCAGGGGAGCAGTGATGTTGATTCAGACTAGGGTCTAAAGTGTGGCCTCTGTGGTCTCGCAGATCCTGCTGTTAGATGAAGCCACTGCGGCCGTAGACACAGAGACTGACCGGCTGCTTCAGGAGACCATTCGCCAGTCCTTCAGGGGCTGTACCACCTTGATCATCGCTCATCGCCTCAACACCGTGCTGAGTTGTAACAGGGTCATGGTATTGGACCAGGGACAGGTAGGTTCACACTTGGTGGCTTTCTGATGCAGTAGACCCAGTTCTTAAAGGGGGTATATGTGAATATGACTTCTTTTTCTTTTCTTTTTTTTGTCAACAGATTGTAGAGTTTGACGCTCCATCTGTCCTGTTAGCTAATGAGAACTCCCGGTTCCATGCCATGGTCCTGGCAGCAGAAGGGAAAGTTGATAATATAATGTGAACTGAAGTCAGCAAAGCCATCGAGGCGTAACTCCCCCAGGGGTCAATTGGGGGAGATTCTCCTGAATCCAGCCTGAGACTAAAGGGACCACATTAAACAGTCACTGATCATAACTGTGCATTCAGGAGTGTCAAATCACGTATTAGCTAATGACTACGTTCTAGAAGACCAAATGTGGAACCAACGCAGAGGTTTACAAACCTTCCTCTGCATTTGGAAATATCCTCTGGTGTCACGGGAGTTCCTGAATGGGAGGAGGCTAAAGGAAGATGACTTGATGTTTACGTGAACTAGGCAAGCGACTGTAAGCCGGCACCTTTCATACCTCCAGAGAAACACTGAAGTGTTTGAATTGGCTGGGTTATTCTGTCACTTTCATTTACCTCTGGAAATCTCACAATGAGGCTTTGACTCCCAGTGGGGTCTGTTTTGTGCAATCTATTATCATTCTATATTGATGGGAGATACATTTTTTCAGTGGAATCTGAATATTTATGTTGCTATCCTTTAAGGGAAAACTTTTTCTTCCTCTTATTTGATGGTTGGGAGTTAATGGAGCAATGCTAATGGAGCAATGGTTAGGCAATCTAGACCTGTTCTACCTTAAAACTGAGAATTCAATCTGAATTGCTTTTATGAATATCCAATTGTCTAAGAGGTATTGTAAGCTATTTACATAACCCTGGATAGTGGCGACTGATTCTGCAATTGAAATGAGATCTGACTGAACCACAAATTATACATTTTTTGAACAGAGGGCTCCAAACAGGCAAATCAAAAGAAAACAAAAACTTGAATATGCCAAAGAATGAGAACTAAAACAACCATACAATTTAAATTGAGCACAGTTTGACAAAAAAAAAAAACGTATGGCCAGTCTTTGGAAGAGGCTCATGGGTAATTTGTCATAATATGCTCAATTTTATTTCAGTTTGTTGTTTTTTTTCAGCCTTTGTGTGCAGTTTTCCGTTCTGTGTAATTCAAATGTTTTCACTCTGTATGAACAAAGGACCACTGTAATTAAGTTTCCTACACCCTCCTTTGTGTGATATCCATGCAGAGTTGAATCTTATATTTTATTGTACTTACCTTCTGCATACTGATTGGCAGGGGGAAGTTTTCTTCTCTTGACAAGTAGGACTTTCTCTATTGCCTAGCTCTATGCAGCCCAGGCAAGTTTCAGGCATTGCTTGCCCCTCGATTTGGGAATATAAAGCACTCACCCCTTCACTGTAATCTCTGTGCCAAGCCTGTCACTTTCAATTTTGTTTTAAAAGTTGGGTGGGTATTTCGTGAAACTGGAAACTGGATCATGAGAGGGCATTCCCAAAAAACGGTTATGTTCCGTGTTTCTTTTCTTATTTTTTTTTTTGCTTATATTACTTCAAACCATTCACAGAATGTGACCTGGCGTTGCATAGTTCGAGAGTTCACCACACTTGAAAAATGATGCATAAATTACACTTATCTCTGTAGAAAAGTCATTTTATGAAAGTTATCTTGCTTATTAATGGAAGATATACAATGTGGCAACCTCCAGGGAGATAGATAATCATTATATCTGATAATGTGTTTCTGTACGTATTTGCACTATTTAAAATAGTGTGGAGAAATTTCTGATAACCTTAGCTCAAGTGCAATAGGACATACTTGTTTTAAATCCATAATTATTTGCATCATCTAATCTATGCAATACATTTTCAGGGAAACATTTGTTGAAGTTGAAATGCTTCTTATGTGTCTGACAAATAAACTAGGAGGTAAATAAGGTCTGTTACCGGACAGTTTTAAGGTCACTTTAAAGCCTGGGATGTTGGCTTAAACTGAATGCTACAAAATGCTTACTGAGAGCAATATATTTAAACATTTATTGTGTTACCCATTGTTTTGCACAGATTCGTGTGTTAGCCTTTGCGGAAAGCCTTTGCGGAAAGACCCCGAGTTGCAATGAATTAAAGCTTTGTATAATAGACATTAAAAGTGCTTTTTCAATAAAGGTATTTTTTGTACACAAAAGGGAGTGTGAGTCCTTTTTCAGTAAGTAGTTTTTTTAAAGTGTCTGTTTTACCAAAACATTAACCAGTTAGCATTGTAGTAATGCTAAGAGTCTCTCCCAAAGTCGGTGAGAAAATAACACTCTTCACACCTATTCACATCAGCTCTGTGCAGAGCAGAATGGGCAATAAAATAAAAATATAAAAACACTTGTATGCAGTGTGTGTATACAAATAAAATAAAGTGTAACATAAAAGTGCAATACCAGCTATAAGTGTTAATTTAAAATGTAATTTGACAAATAGCCTATAATCGGCTTGGAATAACAAATATATATTCCAAATAAATAAATATTGTCTAAATTGAAATTATATTGAAAGCAAATGGTTTTATTTTATTCATTTCTAACACTGTTACATGACAATTTGTAATACAGTTAATTTAGCTAATGTTGTCTTAGACTTGGGTTTGACATTGGTCAACAGATTAGCCATTAGCTAGGCAAACTAACTACGTATGGTATCTTTAAAATTAAAAAAAATCTGTTTCTGCCTGTTTCTGACAATTGATTCATTGGGTTAATATAGTATATCCTGCGGCAACAATACCTTAAAGTATTTATTTATTTATTATAAAGCATTCAAACTGTTGGGTTTAACTCCTTTCAAAACAAATTACGTGGTGTACTATGGGATATTTTTGAGTTTTAACAGTCCGTTACGCCGTCGCGCTTCCTTCCGACTTCCGAATCTCAAGCGGAAAGGGGAAAGCCTTTGCTGTGATGCCGCTGGAATGATGGCAGCCTTCGGGATCCTGAGTTACGAACACCGGCCACTGAAGCGGCCCAGACTCGGTCCTCCCGACGTTTATCCTCAAGACCCCAAGCAGAAAGAGGTACGGAAAAATCAAAACCTAACGTATTGGCCGAACAGTTTGTTCGAAACCGCGTTCTTAATTAAAAGTCTGCTTGCAAATGGGTTTTTTTCTTCTGGGTAGTCGAGGATGCATTCCAGGCCTAGCAGACTGACTAGCTAGCTAACAATAACATTGATCCGATACCAAAACATTAGCCAGTTAGCATTCTAGTTCACAAATAAATTATCCAGTTCTGCAAACGGATAAAACACTGTCGGCAATCAACGAACTGAAAGCACTCGAACCGTGGCCATAATTGTGTTTAAGAACGTTTTGATGCATTGGTAAAATATTTTTATTGCACTTTTTATTAGGCATCATAGATAGCTAGCCTATTTAGCTATCTTATTTCGAAATTATCTGTCAGAATGCACCGTTTTAGGCTGTTCGGTAAACGTTAAATCGTTTTATTTATTTGACACATAGCCGCTGACATGTGTACTTTTACATTTGTAGCATTTAGAAAGATGATAGGTAGTTGTCAAGATGTCAAACAAGCTGTCGTGTGTCGTATCTTTTTTTAAACCTATGTGGAATCTTTTTATTTATTTAATAAAAACGTTCACCTGGGTGAATCCTCTGATTTGGATGCATTCCATTAATAAAAACTGCCGTTTAAAAAAAATAAAAATAATCTGAGCATCAGTTTTAGTATAGGTTTTTTAAACCGTCTCTTGGTAAAATACGCAGTCGAATTTTGCGGCATTTAGAACCGATCCAGGGATTGAGATTATTATTCCTGGAGGAAGGAAGACGGCTCATAGAGAGAAAAGCTTTGTTCGCATGCTTAATGGACAGCTAGTTAGATCTGATTAGGTAGCTAGCTTTAAACCTGAAGACAACCGTAATGGGTTCTCCCAGAAAATACACATTCGTATTCTTAAGAGACCTATCGATTTTATCTGCTTTCTTAACCCAATGATACTGAAGGCAGCACGATTTTGACTCATCTCTTCAGGATGAATTGACTGCACTCAACGTAAAGCAAGGTTTTAATAACCAGCCGGCAGTGTCAGGGGATGAGCATGGGAGCGCCAAGAATGTCAACTTCAACCCTTCCAAGGTAAACAAAACAAAACAACAACATTTGATGTGTCAGCCCTGAAGTCTGTGGAACGCTGCACTGAATTTCGAACTGATCTTTTATTCGATAACTAAAGAAATGATTATTGTCGCTTTGCAGATTAGTTCAAATTTCAGCAGCATTATTGCCGAGAAGCTACGATGCAACACATTCCCTGACACAGGAAAGCGGAAGCCGCAGGTCAACCAGAAGGACAACTTTTGGCTGGTCACTGCGAGGTCTCAGAGCTCAATCAACAACTGGTTTACAGACTTGGCTGGCACCAAACCTCTCACTCAGCTTGCTAAGAAGGTATGCCCCTTACTATTACATGGCATTTTTATATTTCATGTTTACTTCTGTTAAAACGGATTTATCAAGTCTGTTTCGTTGTTTTATCCTGCACTGACATCTTTTTTTGAGCGTCAGCCTTTTTGCTCAATACGTTTTTCTTGTTTAAAAGGATTGCCAAATGAAAAAGCAATGCCCCAAGTGGCCTTATTTTTTAAAACTCATTAGGTTTTTAGTGTTTTTAGATGCTTAGATGTGCATGTCAATATGTCTCCTCCTCCTCCTACCTCACACTTGATGTATGTGTGCGTCTAAGGTGCCTATCTTCAGCAAGAAGGAGGAGGTTTTCGGCTACTTGGCCAAGTACACAGTGCCAGTGATGCGTTCTGCTTGGATGGTCAAGATGACTTGTGCCTACTATGCAGCCATAACTGAGACCAAAGTTAAGAAGCGACACGTCATCGACCCCTGTATAGGTAACCTCTCATTGTTGCGTATAAATGCTTGGATCAGATTAGCATGCTATTTAAGGTTCAAACTGTCTCAAAACGAAGTAGCATCGAAGGGTTGACATATTGTGAGTCTTCTGGATCTGTTCTGAAGAGGAATGCCCATTACCAGGCAAATGGTTTTATTGGGTTTTAACACATCAGCTCCTAATGTTTCACCTGTCAAAACGGTTATTGAATACGTAAATGAGCTGCAGATGGTGACTACTTGCACTTCAAGCAATTCAACGCTTTATTCATTCATACGGCTGCTTCTGCGGAAGCAGTTCGGTTTGCCTTTCACGATGGTACAACAGCAGTCTCCCTTGTGGGATTTGACCGTGCAGTTTACTGGTTTTACCCCCCCCCCCCCACTGGGCGTTCTGTGAACGCATATCTCGTGGCAAGGCTGCAGCTTTGATTTGAGTTGCTATGCTGGCCTTTGCATTTTGCCTGCATCCAGAATGGACCCAGATCATCACCAAGTACCTGTGGGAGCAGCTGCAGAAGGTGGCGGAGTTCTATCGCCAGTCCCCGAGCCAGGGTTGCAGCTCCCCGGCCCCAGCGGCCCCTGCGGAGGTAGACACTGCCATGAGGCAGTGGGAGTACAACGAGAAGCTGGCCATGTTCATGTTCCAGGTCATTCTCTGCCCGACTGCTGTAATCTAGTGCAGTGCTGTTACAGTGGTAGTCATGTCTGTTGCCTTCAACCCACAGCTGTGGGTTTGATTTTTGATTATTAAATTTTTTTTTGTGCAGGATGGAATGCTGGACAGACATGAGTTCCTGACCTGGGTTCTGGAGTGCTTTGAGAAGATCAGGCCTGGAGAGGATGAGCTACTGAAGCTGCTACTTCCACTTCTGTTGCAGGTATGCGAGCACAGTACCCGGCCTGAGGAAAGCTCTATGATGGGAAGGTCTTCGACAGTCTTGACGCGCATCTCTCCCCAAGTGTTAATCTTTGTTAATGAATGTTGTACTGCTCCATCGCGAGTGTTGTTTTGTGACATCAGTGGTCTGTTTGAGTGAACCTGCCACCTTCTTCAGTACTCAGGGGAGTTTGTGCAGTCCGCCTACCTGTCCAGAAGGCTGGCTTACTTCTGCACCCGCCGGCTCAACTTGCTGCTAAGTGACGGGAGCGTGGGGCCAGGTTCAGGAGGCCACCAGCCCCATGGAATTTCTGCACAGCCGGGGAACGCTCTTCCACCCACGCCAACCTCCCAGCCCACAGGGGCCAACCAGCCCCAGACTCCCTTCACTGATTTCTACATCTGCCCCCAGCATCGGCCCCTGGTTTTTGGGCTGAGCTGCATGCTCCAGGTAGAGGATAACGGCGTTCAGACTCAATCTGGCGGGAAAAAAAAAAATGCATCTCAAAAGTTAAAAACATAAAATAATTTTAAAATATGCATTAATGTCAAAACGCTTCCCTTTCTCTTTTGCCCTTGTAGAGTATCGTATTGTGCTGTCCCAGTGCTCTGGTGTGGCATTACTCGCTCACGGACAGCCGGAACAAGACCGGCTCCCCTCTGGATCTGCTGCCCATTGCCCCATCCAACCTGCCCATGCCTGGGGGCAACAACAGCTTCACGCAGCAGGTGAGGGCCTGGTGGAGGGAGGCTCTGGTTTTGTGGTGTGAGGGAGGAGGGCAGCACCCACGGTGCTGAGGACTGTCGGTTGTTTCTTTCAGGTGCGGGCAAAGGTCCGAGAAATCGAGGAGCAGATCAAGGAAAGGGGACAGGCTGTGGAGTTCCGCTGGTCCTTCGACAAGTGCCAGGAAACCACAGCTGGTATGGACGGGCACACGGGGTTGTCTTCCGCTTAAAACCTTTTTGCGACGTGGCCCCTTAAATGGGCTATGGTTAACAGACTGATGTCATGTTGCGATTCATTCGCAAAATGACTGTGATTTTGTTGTTTGTAGCTATGTTGTTTGTGTTTTAAGACCCGCCCATTCTGTTGTGTGCAGGCTTCACGATTGGACGGGTTCTGCACACTCTGGAGGTTTTGGACAACCACAGCTTTGAGAAATCAGACTTCAGTAATTCTCTGGACTCGCTCTATAACCGGATCTTTGGGTCAGGACAGAGCAAAGATGGTCATGAGGTGGGTAACCCGCTTCAGATTGTTTTATTGTTTTCCTGTGAGAGATTATTTCACACTTACAACCATAAAGGTCTACAGTTAAGAGGGGACGAGCCAGACGTCATTTTCTGAATTGATTTGTTTTTCAGCGATTCAGTGTGACCCCCCCCCCCCCCCCCAGAGCCGAAATGTTTTATGATATAAATACATGGCTGATAATGGCGTGTACGTGTGTGTGTGTGTGTGTGTGTGTGTGTGTGTGTGTGCGCGCCCGACGCCCAGATGTCGCCGGACGACGACGCGGTGGTGACGCTGCTTTGCGAGTGGGCGGTTTGCTGTAAGAGGTCAGGGAGACACAGAGCCATGGTGGTGGCCAAGCTCCTGGAGAAGAGACAGGCAGAGATCGAGGCGGAGGTGAGTCAGCCTTCACCGTCAGGCGCCCGCATGCGTGGGTGGGTGGGTGGGTGTCTGTGTCGTGGTGGTTCCCTCTGTTGGGTTGAGTGACCGTTTTTAGAGCCCTTTATTAAGAGAGGTTTATGCAGTTCGGTTGTGTACAGGTTAAGGGAACGAAAGCAGTGTCTCTCCTGAGGTACAGCCTAATGGAAGTGGCTCAGCCAACCCGATTTCTGCTTCTTGCGAGGCTGAAGGACTCGCAGCCACTCTAGCGTCTCGTCACTGCCAAAAGGAAAACGACACAGCAGTTTTGCCATCCAGCGCTTGACCCGGTGGCTCTCTGTGCCTGACCCCCGTCCCCCCGTCTGTCTGCCCTCAGCGGTGTGGGGATTCGGAGGCGGTGGACGAGAAGGGCTCGGTTTCCTCGGGCTCGCTCTCGGCTGCCACCCTGCCTGTGTTCCAGGACGTGCTGCTGCAGTTTCTGGACACCCAGGCGCCCGTCCTCAGTGAGTCTCGCCACAGCTCCTAGTGTCGCTGAACACGAATGATTCGCATCAGTTTAGAACGAGCAATCGGTGAGGGAGGAATCTGAAGGTTTCCTTTCGACTTTTTACTGTGGGAAACGTGTTCGTTTCCGGTAGAGTTTAGTGGTGGGAGGGCTCAAAGCCCTATGCAAATGTACTGACTATCTTTTTGTTCTTAAATTGAGCCTTTCTTCTGGTGCTTTGACAGGATGTTGTGACTGATGGAGTCTCTCTTTGCTGCTTTCTTCAGCTGAGCCCGGCAATGAGAGCGAACGCGTGGAGTTCTCCAACCTGGTGCTCCTGTTCTGTGAACTCATCCGGCACGACGTCTTCTCCCACAACATCTACATGTGCACGCTCATCTCCCGAGGCGATCTGGCCAGTGACGCCCACCTGCCCCGCCCCCGTTCCCCCAGCGACGAGCCGTCGGACGAGTCGGAAAGGAAGGAGCAGGAACCAGGGAGTAGCGTCAAGCTGGAGGTGTGTGGTCCTCACTTTCGCATTTCTCACTTCTTCACACGTGGCTTTGTTTAGGCCTCAGGAACCACATTTTTCTCTCACAGGACACTGGCCTCTCGGAGTCGATGGAGATGGATCACAACTCAAGTGCTAATTTTGATGAGGTGTGTACGGCGCACTACCGCTTCTAATGTTATGAAATGTCCTGAACAACAACCGATCGTGTGCAGCGTCCCTTTGACGTCTCGTGCGTTGGCTTTCCTCCCGTGGTCCACAGATGTTTTCTCCCACGATGCACTGTGAATCGAAGGGCAGCCCCTCCCCAGAGAAACCGGCCCAAGAGCAAGATGGGAAGGGTGCTGTTAAGGTCAAGGGCGTGGACCCGGCCTTTCCGCTGGTGTACGAGCAGCCGCGGCACATCCAGTACGCCACTCACTTCCCCATCCCCCAGGTGAGGGACCGTACCTCACCGAGTACAGTCCGTGTCTTTAGTTCAGCAGAGACTGTGGTGTAAGCAGCGTCCTGTCGGTGCCTTGGTCTCCCCCCCCCCAGGAGGAAAGCGCCAGTCACGAGTGTAACCAGCGCCTGGTGGTGCTGTACGGCGTGGGAAAGCAGCGGGACGAAGCTCGGCACGCCATAAAGAAAATCACCAAAGACATCCTGAAGGTGCTTAACCGCAAGAGCACCGCTGAGACCGGTAAGGGCTGCTCTGGGCCACTGGCGCCCCCTATTGGTGGGAGGTTTCCATGCGGCTGTGAGGAGGGTCGGGGCTTGCTTATCTCGTGTAAATACAGTCGACCACGTGTTAGCATGCAAAAACTGTCCGTTTTGTTGAACTTATAAAGTTGCAGTTTATTCCGATCGTGTGTCTCGGTCAGCTAGCCATCTAGCTCAGCTATGAAAGCTAATGGAAGTGCAGCAGGAAGTAATCTACAAGACCTGCTAGGTGATTGCTAACACACATCAAGCAGCGGTATGAATTGCTCAGTATAAAGTCGCACTCAACGGCCAGCTGCTGCTGATATTTGCAAAACGGTGTTTGATGGAGATTAAGTAAAGTGCCTTCCGTTGTCTGAAAACGTTTAAGCTGAACCAACTGCTGAAATGGAATCTGATTTGTGAGACCAGTTGTTCCCAGAACTACAGTGCATTGTTAACGCGAACTGAGGAATTGACGGACGTTTTTAAGGATGCTGAATCGTTAGCGCCATTCATTGGGGGGGAAAAGAAAAAATCATTACAGTGGCTCAGAAGAGTGCGTGTTTTGTGAAGTAAACTTGTGTGACCAGTGCAGGCTTTTTGTCATTGACCAACGTTAATCTATATTTGTCTACGTTTTGCAAACGCCAGTGTTGTTAATGCATCTTAGGTTGTCGCTAATTATCCTGCTAGCACTCAGGGAGGGTGACGTCTGATTAGTAGTCCCTTCTGAGCCAATCGTATTCTAGCCACCCATTATTTAATACTACTCGCCATACGTCCCACACGAGAGTCTCGGTGCTGATTGGAGGAGAAGCGCATCTCTCTTGATAACGCTGGCCTCCCTGCAGGGAAGCCCGAGTAGCTCTCTGCTAATTGTACACCAGTACTGCTCTCTCCCAGTCATAATTGGCAAATGCCAGGATGTAGATCCAAACGTGTGTAATCCAGGTCCTAGGACTTAGTCTGTGATCGGGCTAGGTTTTTACATTTTGTATTTTTTATTATTTGGGGAAAAGGCTATACCCTAAATGTGTAGCGTTGTGTACCGTGGGACTATGACTGGGTTACAGAACCGCAAGTGGCGCTCCTCGTGTTCTGACACACTGTTTCTGAAGCAGAGTATCCAGGCTCTCGCATGGTCATCTGCGGCTCTATGTTAGCAGATGGGTGAATGTGTCCTCCGGTTGCCCCACCAGCCTCTGACCTGTGCTGTGTTTACTCAAATGGTTTGGCTGAATTTCGGATTTGCACAGTGCTAAAATGCTTTAATCTGAAAATCTCCTACTTACTTGCCAGGGATCTGTATGCAGGCAACTTCACATGCTAGATTTTAGCCATATGTATTATGCAGTGGCTGTGCCTGAAAATGGCTTCTTGACTCTCTCTCTGTGCTGCATTTCCCTTATTGCTGAAGGAGGGGAGGAAGGTCAGAGAAGGAAGAGGAGTAAGCCAGAAGCCTTTCCCACGGCAGAGGACATCTTCTCAAAATTCCAGCACCTCTCCCACTTCGATCAGCACCAGGTCACCTCTCAGGTTAGACACCAGGAGAAAAAGGAGCTCTAGTTACTACAGTGGAAATGTTATTTTTCGTAGATTACTCGAACTAGAGGATGCTCCTGAGCTTGCCGCGTTGTTGACAGGTGTCCAGGAACGTTCTGGAACAGATCACCAGCTTTGCCTTAGGGATGTCCTACCACCTGCCTCTGGTCCAGCACATCCAGTTTATCTTCGACCTCATGGAGTACTCGCTCAACATCAGTGGCCTCATTGACTTCGCCATTCAGGTACGGGATCGGGCACGGGTTCGACGCAGTCAGGCCTGTTCAACGCTAGTGCTCGGGTGTGTTCCTGCACGTTTTCTCCAACCCCCCCTCACCGGTCTGCCTCACTCTGTTCAGCTGTTGAATGAGCTGAGTCTGGTGGAGGCGGAGCTGCTGCTGAAGTCATCCAGCCTGGTGGGCAGCTACACCACGGGGCTGTGCCTCTGCATAGTGGCCGTGCTGAGGAGGTACCACTCCTGCCTCATCCTCAACCCCGACCAGACGGCGCAGGTCTTCGACGGGTACGGCGCTTTTCCTCTACGCAAAAACGGCAGAAACTGTACGCGCGGTGTTGCCTCTGCGGCGCTGTACGCGCGGTGTTGGCTCTGCGGCGCTGTACGCGCGGTGTTGGCTCTGCGGCGCTGTACGCGCGGTGTTGGCTCTGCGGCGCTGTACGCGCGGTGTTGGCTCTGCGCCGCTGTTCGCGCGGTGTTGGCTCTGCGGCGCTGTTCGCGCGGTGTTGGCTCTGCGGCGCTGTTCGCGCGGTGTTGGCTCTGCGGCGCTGTTCGCGCGGTGTTGCCTCTGCGGCGCTGTTCGCGCGGTGTTGCCTCTGCGGCGCTGTTCGCGCGGTGTTGCCTCTGCGGCGCTGTACGCGCAGGGTGCTGTACTTGCAGTGTTGGCTCTGCGGCGCTGTTCACGCAGAGCGTTGCCGCTACGTGAGCGCTATATATACAAAGACCTTTTTGTTAAAATTCATCCTGTGTTTTATGTACAGGCTGCGTATAGTGGTGAAGTCTGGGGTGAACCCTGCAGACTGCTCTTCTGCAGAGCGCTGCATCCTGGCTTACCTGTACGACCTCTACACCTCCTGCATTCACCTCAAGAGCAAATTTGGGGAAATATTTAGGTAAAGCCCTCCTCTCCTCTTCACCGCCCGCTAGTCTTCTCTGGTCTCGCTCACCCTTGTCATCTCGGCTTGTGTAGGCTACGGCTGCCTCACGTTAGACTCTTCCCCTTTGCAGTGAGTTTTGCTCCAAGGTGAAGAACTCCATTTACTGCAACATCGACCCCTCCGACTCGAACATGCTGTGGGATCCGGTATTCATGATGGAGACCATCGCCAACCCTTCGGCCCACAACTTCAACCACTCCATGGTGGGCAAGATCCTGAACGACAGCCCCGCCAACCGCTACAGCTTTGTGTGCACCGTGCTTATGGAAGTGTGCGTGGACCACCGCGATCCTGAAAGGCAGGCATTTTCTTTTCAGTGGGTCAACAGTGGGTTTCTGTATCCGTACGCCAGTGATGGGGCTTAAGGGAAATGACGGGTGTGCTTTGCTATGACCCCTCCCACGCCCAGTAACGTTGGTCCGTCTTGGTGTGGTATCCACACCTGTGCCGGGCCCTCTCCCTGTGCGGACTGGACGCCAGTATTTGGGAGCCTCTTGTGACTGTGTCTCTGCGCACCTTCGGCAGGGTGAACGACATCGGGATCCTGTGCGCGGAGCTGACGGCCTACTGCCGCTCCCTCAGTGCGGAGTGGCTGGGCGTCCTCAAGGCCCTCTGCTGCTCCTCCAACAACGGCAACTGCGGCTTCAACGACCTGCTCTGCAACGTGGACGTAAGTCTGCCCTCGCACGCCGCCGCCGCTCTGGGCCGCTCTGGGCCTTCCCGTAACCTGTCCTCGCTCGCTGCAGGTGAGCGACCTGTCCTTCCATGACTCCCTGGCGACGTTCGTGGCCGTCCTCATCGCCCGTCAGTGCCTCCTGCTGGAGGATCTGGTTCGCTGCGTCGCGATCCCCTCTCTCCTGAACGCAGGTGAGCCGTCCCAAAAGTCTTTTGTGTTTTCACTTTTTTCGGATTGCCCCGAAGCATTGCATTTATGTGAGTGGTGGCCCAGCATTTATTTTTGAGCTGCAGAACACTTGGACGAGGCCCTTGCCTCACAGCGTTCACAAGTGGGTTGAATATTGGCCTCCTTTCTGATCTTTGCCGAAAACATACATCTTTAATAACGTGTCACTGCTGACAGCCTTGTTGGACAGGGGTAAACATGCAGACTGCCAAACTGGCAGACTTTGTGTTCTGGCCAGGATTCTGTCTGGCTTGGAGTCGGGCTGACTCGCGCCATAGCCCAGCAGAACAAGGGCCCCATTCAGAGCTGTTGTGAAGTCTGTACCACACGTGCCCCGGCGCTTCAAAGGGAGCCCAGCTACGTGCCAAATTCCCTTCCTGATAACGCTATTTCACAGGCCCCCTGTGGAAATCTCACCTCCTCCTGGAGCCCTTTTGAAGGTCATTTTACACCTGATTCAGAATGTTCTTTTTTTATTTTCAAATTTTGCTCCCTCTCTCAGGCAGGATGTCTATGGATTTAATATTGCGTGCCTACTCTTTTTTTCTTTTTCTTAGTCCGTTTCCACGTTTGATAAGGTTTGGGGAATTTCGATAGCGTGTTTTATTTGGTGTGGAGAATAATAACATTGTCCCAGCAATGGTTGGAAAAGCTAGCCTTGGGTGGAAGGGCTCATCTAGGTGCTCTGTGCCTCTCTCAGCCTGTAGTGAGCAGGACTCGGAGCCCGGGGCCAGACTTACCTGCCGGATCCTGCTGCATCTGTTCAAGACCCCTCAGCGTAATCCCTTCCCCCAGGATGCCAGCAAGTCAGGTAGAACAGGCAGTGCCCTCGAACCCGAGTTCGGTGTTGAGTTCTGCTGCAAAAAAAAAAAAAGGAAGCCTGGATATGTAAGGAACCCCTTGCCATTGATATTGTCCAAATCTTTCCACAGATAAACCTTCTGTTGGTATTCGTTCGTCGTGTGATCGCCATCTACTGGCCGCTTCGCAAAACAGCATTGTTGTTGGTGCTGTCTTTGCTGTCCTAAAAGCTGTCTTCATGCTGGGTAAGACCCGTTGCCTTTCGTTCCGGCCTGGAATGTTACCTGTATCTGTTACTCGTTTCTGTTTGCCACCTCATCTAGCGTTCAAGTATACCGTATCACTCGCGTTTAATTTGACCAAATACTTGCTCTAAAAGAGCAGCTGAGTCCAAACGGTGGCACGGGTCGTACAGAAGGCCCTCGTGCTTTCGCCAAATCTTTCGATACAGCAAGCACTGGCGCTATGGTTACGGAAGCCCAGCAATGGAGCACCACGTAGTTCTTATCGCTAATAAAGCAGACTGGTAAAGGGTAGCAGGAGGTAAAGTGTTTAAAGCCCTCAATTTGTTGCTAGAATTAAAATCCTTTGGGTTACTGCCCTTGTACCTTTTGAGACTGATATTTTATATTAATTGATCCTGTGAATGTCTTGGTGTATAAAAGCAAGTTAAAATGTAATTCAAAGCCTATACAAGTTACTCTAGACCAGTGGTTCTCAAAGTGTTGTCTAAGGGTTCCCTGTGGGCCGTCAGGTAATGGCGGTATATATTCTAGTGTAAATTCCACGCTAAAATCATACTGTTTTAATTTAACTATGCTGCATTTAAACCGTCTGTCTTGGGGTTTTTATCTTTACCTTGGTGGGGCGCTAGATGGTCTGCAGGAAAAGATTTCCTCCATCTAAGTAGTTGGCCACATGAAAGACTTTGTGAACCACTGCATTCGACAGTGATGGCAATCTGCTGATAAAACCTGAAAAGAAGAACTTGTGAATGTCTAATCTTCTAATCTTGGATCTGTTACTTCTGTCTTCAAAGGAGATGCCGAGCTCAAGGGCTCAGGATTCTCCCATCCTGCTGGGCTGGATGACATCACTGAAGATGACGTGGGCTCCAAAAAACCTGGCGGGCGCACGGTCTCTATAGAAACCGCCAGCTTGGATGTCTACGCCAAATATGTGTTGAAAAGCATCTGTCAACAGGTGATTTCTCTTTGATTTCCTCCCTCTCTCTTACTGCCGCTCTCTCCCCACCCTTTCCACTCGGTTCAATTTCAGTTCAGTCCTGAGATGTTTGAGACGATGAGTGCGTTGGCCATGGTGGAAAGCTCCAGAACTATGACGAGTGTGACACGAACACAGATTCAGTTCAGTTCTGAGATGTTTGAGACGATGAGTGCGTTGGTTCAGTCCTGAGATGTTTGAGACGATGAGTGCGTTGGCCATGGTGGAAAGCTCCAGAACCATGACGAGTGTAACACGAACACAGATTCAGTTCAGTCCTGAGATGTTTGAGACGATGAGTGCGTTGGCCATGGTGGAAAGCTCCAGAACCATGACGAGTGTAACACGAACACAGATTCAGTTCAGTCCTGAGATGTTTGAGACGATGAGTGCGTTGGCCATGGTGGAAAGCTCCAGAACCATGACGAGTGTAAACATGCTAACCGTCCGTCCGCCCCTCTGTGCTGTGTGTCAGGAGTGGGTGGGCGAGCGGTGTCTGAAGTCCCTCTCGGAGGACAGCAGCGCCCTGCAGGACCCCGTGCTGGTCAACATCCAAGCCCAGCGCCTCCTTCAGCTCATCTGCTACCCGCACCGGCAGCTGGACAGCGAGGAGGGCGAGAACCCACAGCGCCAGCGCATCAAACGCATCCTCCAGGTCAGTGAGGAATCGTTACCACCATCATCGTTATTATCATTTTATTATTGCTAATGATTTTTTTTTTTTACCTGGGCCAGCGGTATCTTGGGCTTCCATGAGCGCTGGCTGACGACAGGCTACAGCTAGTTACAAACACTGACAAAAGTTTGGTCTGGTGGGAAGAAAGTTACGTTGGCCAACTATGTGTGTCTGTTTTAGTCTTTAGTCATCGGGGCTACTCTGTGACCTGGCTAAGTACATCTAAAGTAAAGCTAAAGTCTAATGGATGTTTTTATTTATGTCTTTAGATGATTATACAATATATTAATTTAGAGTAGTATATTAGAGGCCTTGGCCTCCAGTTATTCTAAGCTTTTTAGTCATGCGTAATGTCAACATACAGTATGTAAAAAACAAAACACATCTATCCGATAGTGTTTCTATCTCAATATTTTAGCAACAATGAGGTGTAACTTGCTATCATGCTGAATTGGTTAAAACGAGCAAATCAGTCTGCCCCAACTCCCAACCTGGTGCTGTTAAACACTGACATCAATAACAAGGATGTCGTCGTGCTTTGATTTGGATGCGGTAGTAGAAAAATAGTTTGGCATGTGTTATTTGATAATCTGGGAATGATGTCACTATGGTGCATTTATTTCCTGGGGGCCTCACTAGTTTGCTTTCCTCATATTTTTTTTTAAATCTAAAAACTTTGCATGCCTAAAAATATGTATAGGAATGGGCTACACGGAATGCTTGTGAGATGCTCCAAACGTTTACTTGACGTGCGAGAGACTTGCATACAATCAGTAGCCTGTGTAAAGGGCCCTATGAAGTCTGACTAAAGCTGCCTGGTGTCAAATGGGCTTGCTCACCTGGGCTACAGAAGAGGGCCGCGTGGACTAGTTGGAAGTCGACCACCTCTGTGAGGATGACTTTGATGTGTCTGTATGCGCTGCTGCCCCTTTCGCAGAACATGGATCAGTGGACCATGAGGCAGTCGTCACTGGAGCTCCAGCTCATGATCAAGCAGAGCTCAAACAACGTAAGTGATCTGGCATTGTTCTGAAGGGCGGTTCAGTCTCCAGCGTGGCCAGTGAATGTCGACGCGTGCGAGATGTAGTCACGCCATTGAGTCTGGAGCAGTTGTTCCTGGATGAGTGCCGTTTGATTTGATGTGAACTTTAATGAATATGCAAGCTATAGTATAGTGCTGTTGCCACAGAGGGTTTTTTTTTTCTTTCTTTCTTCTTCTTCTTCTTCTCTGTTTGTAGGAGGTGAACTTCCAGCCGGAGAACATCATAAAACTACCAAACTGTCAATGGGTTGTTTTCTGACTTTATAGGAGGTGAACTCCCTGTTGGAGAACATCGCCAAGGCCACCATTGAGGTGTTTCAAAAGTCGGCAGAGATGAACTCCAGTAACCCCCTTGCGAACGGGGCAGCGGTGTCTGCATCCAGCAGCCTGGGGAACTCGGTTTCCAATAGCAACAGCTCCAGCAAACTGAAGCCAGTGCTGAGGTTCGTGTGGCTCCATCTGAACTGGCCTAACCCTGCATTTGTCCTTTTAAACAAGGGTATAGCCCGAGGCCACGCGCACAGTTCGGTCAGGCACGCAGAGCATTTCTTATGAATTTATGATTTGCCGAAGCTATAGCAGAAATAAACAATTTTCGTTATCAGGAATTCCTGACAACGGCCATATTCCATGTTGCTAGTACTCTCTGGTGGGCTGTCTGGTTTTGAAATCTGGGGATGGTGTGGTCTGTGTGCCTGCAGCTCATCGGAGCGCTCTGGCGTGTGGCTGGTGGCCCCACTGATTGCCAAGCTGCCCACTTCAGTGCAGGGCCACGTGTTGAAAGCCGCCGGGGAGGAGCTGGAGAAGGGCCAGCATCTGGGCTCCTCGTCCCGCAAGGAGAGGGACCGGCAGAAGCAGAAGAGGTAGGGGGCTTTCTCTGCCTCCGTCACCCGCAAGTTTGGGGAAGTGCAGGGCGAGCGTGGAAGGTGGTAGCGCCTCGCGTTTTTCCGTTGAGTGTGATTCGTGTTTTTTGTGTACCTCTGGTTTCAGCATGTCCCTCCTGAGTCAGCAGCCATTCCTGTCCCTGGTGCTGACCTGTCTGAAGGGGCAGGACGAGCAGAGGGAGGGGCTCCTCACTTCCCTCTATAGCCAAGTGCAGCAGGTGGTGGCCCGTTTGGGGATCTCTTGTGGATGTGCTGTACTCCGCCTGGACTGGGCTAAAAACCCGCTGTTTCGGTTTCTGCAGATAGTCACCAACTGGCGCGAGGACCAGTACCAGGATGACTGTAAGGCCAAGCAGATGATGCACGAGGCCTTGAAGCTGAGACTCAATCTGGTGAGGATCCGATTTCTCTCTCTTGGTTCTGTTGGAAAGGGCGCCAGTGGGGCACGCGTTTTGGAGGGCGGCGTCGTCCTGGCGTCTTCCCGGCTTGATGTTGGCCACTTCTCCAGGTGGGCGGGATGTTCGACACCGTGCAGCGCAGCAACCCGCAGACCACAGAGTGGGCCGTGCTCCTCCTCGACATCATCAGCAGCGGCACCGTGGACATGCAGTCCAACAAGTGAGGGAGTGCGCCCGCTGCCTCTGCCTGGCCTGCACACCAGCTGGAAGACCGACACGCGCTGTGTAGCCCCTGCGACTCACCTGCCCTCCTCTCCCTCTCGTTACAGCGAGCTGTTCACCACGGTCCTGGACATGTTGAGCGTGCTCATTAATGGGACGCTGGCGGCAGACATGTCCAGCATCTCGCAGGGCAGCATGGAAGAGAACAAGAAGGCCTACATGAACCTGGTCAAGAAGCTCCGGGTAAGGGGAGATGATTTTTCATGATTTTGGGAATGATGGGATGGATGTTGAAATAAAATGTTGGCAGGGATGTTGTGTCTGTATATGAATTTGGTTGTTTTTGTTTAATATTTCTAACAAAACAAAATGGAGTGGAAAAGACTGGTTTTAGAATTATACTTGTAACTAATACGTTTCTGCTTTCTGCCTCGGAGGGGGGAACGTCTGTTGTTTCCTATTTGTATGCTTGAGCGTGATAATTTAATATAAATGTCAAAGGAATTGCTCATAAAGTGCTGGATAAGTAAGCAAAATTTTATTCTAATGATGTGCAAGTCATTTTTGGTGCTAAGCAACTAAACGGTATATTTTGGAGGGCTTTTAATCCATTTTTCACTTGGACTTCCTCCGATGTTTCTCCTGCAGAAAGAACTGGGCGACCGTCAGTCAGAGAGCCTGGAGAAAGTCCGTCAGCTGCTTCCCCTCCCTAAGCAGACTCGTGATGTCATCACCTGCGAGCCCCAGGGCTCACTCATTGACACCAAGGGCAACAAGATTGCTGGGTTTGAGAAGGAGGTTAGTGTGGCGCGTGGCCTTGCTGTAGTTCCGCTCTGCGTGACTTGCCCTGTCCACAGTTGCAGCCTGGCAGGAGTTCCTGCTGCGTCCAGGCATGCTGGAACATAGTAAAAATTCCTGTATTGGAGATTCTCGTCATTGGCATCTAGCTTTATGGCAGCGTAGAGCTGTTGTTGGGGGGGGGGAAAAACTCGATATGGAAACCCTCCTCTTTCAACAGGGTCTCCAAGTGTCGACGAAGCAGAAGATCTCGCCTTGGGACGTGTTTGAGGGGTTGAAGCACTCAGCCCCTCTGTCCTGGGGCTGGTTCGGGACGGTGCGGGTGGACCGCAAGGTTACCAAGTTTGAGGAGCAGCAGCGCCTCCTGCTGTACCACACTCACCTGAAACCCAAGCCCCGCAGCTACTACTTGGAGCCGCTGCCCCTGCCCCCTGAGGAAGAGGAGCCCCCCGCCCCAGTGCCCCAGGAACCCGAGAAGAAGATGGCCGAGGCAGTCAAGCCGGAGAAGAGCGCCCCAGCGGTCACCACCAGTACCAACAAGAAGAAGCCAAGCAAGAAGAGGAACCCACCTGCTAACAAGACGGAGGTGAGCGGGTTTTTTCTTGGGTTGCAAATGGGGTGATGCGATGATATTGTGGTTCACTGTTGCTCCAAAATACTCATAGTTTAAATGAGTAGCCTGGATGTTACCGGTGGAAAATTTTGATTTGCGTCATGTAAACAAAGGGGTAATTGAGAGTAGTGAAATATTAGCGTTGAGGATTCTTCTACTTTTGTTTTTCTTTTTTTTCCCTAGGATTACGGCGGACAGAGAGGGTCTTACGTGACGGGAATCCCCCCTGACCTCCTGTTGGGTCAGTCAGGACACCCCTTCAACAGAATGGTGTACAATCAGCAGCCAATTAACATCTATGCCCAGAACCAGCCTCTACCCGCTGGTACGTTTCCGACCCACGCTTCAATTGGTGGGCCCTGCCGGAGAACTGCGGCACCCGGTGTCTTTATTGTGGGTGCTGTGCGCGCTTGATAATGTCTCGCACCTTCCTCACCGTTCACGATCAATGGTCACATTCTGCAGCCAGTGCCAGGAACACCCTTGTTCTTCTGTAAGCTGTGACCCGCGGGGCTGTAGAGATTTGTCCTCTCGGGTTTCGAAAAGGGCTGCAAAGGAAGAGATGTGCTGAGAGGGCCCAGGCCTTTATCCATTTGACTGGACTGCTACTCATCTGGAAATTTTTAATTGGAGCCACACGTTTGCTTTCGCGCGCCTGCAGCTCTAGTAATTACAGTTTGCCTCTCAGTTCCCAGGGCCTTTGAGAACATTTCCTGATTTGTAACCTGTAGATACTTCTAAGTGGTTGTGATGTGCAGCTGCACGAGCAGATGTGTATGCTACGTGTAGGGGGGTCGTTTTGTCTGCATTCCCACATGATTGGTGCGTCACTCCACCAATCTCTCGCGGTCCTCTCCATCCCTCCAGGGGGTCCCCGATTGGACACGCCGCATCGCCCAACCCGCATCTCTATAGGCAAGCTAATTCCCAACCGGCCCTCCTACTCCGGCATGATGCCCGCTATGCCAGGGAGCATGCCGGGCATAGTGGGCCTGGACAAGCAGCAGCAGTATCAGATGTACAAGCCCCAGAACACCATGCATCAGGGGCAGATGTTGCGCCAGCATCTCCACGCCAGATTGGTGAGTAGCCGCTGGGCGAGCAGCACTGCAGTTCTCAGCTGAACGCGCGCGCTGGTTAATCCCGCGCTGTAA
Organism: Hiodon tergisus; assembly: GCA_025775045.1. Taxonomy (NCBI): domain Eukaryota; kingdom Metazoa; phylum Chordata; class Actinopteri; order Hiodontiformes; family Hiodontidae; genus Hiodon; species Hiodon tergisus. The sequence continues at coordinate 1,078,692 of JAOVYW010000033.1, forward strand.
AGGACGGATGATGATGCGTATTGTGCTCTCGTGTTCACAGAACCAGATGCGACAGTTGACCCCCAGCCCCCAGTATGCATCCATGCCGCCCTCACAGGTTAGTGTTTCAGATGAGAATTTGGGGCTTTAGATTAGTTTTTAAATAATAATTTATTGGTTTATATTTATTCTTTACAGAATGTTTCCCAGGGTTACACTACTTACAGCACACACATGGGGATGCAGGGCCACCCCTCCCAGGCCGGTGGAATGGTCTCTACCGCATACGCGGGCCAGAACTTTCAAAACTCGCACCCGGGCGCCAACCCCGCCATGGTGGACCCCCTGAGGCAGATGCAGCAGCGACCCAGCGGTTACGTCCACCAGCAGGCCCCCGGTTATGTGCACACCATGCAGAACACGCAGAGGTGAGCAGGGCAAGACCGGGAATGCCCCCTATTGGTCGACAGGTTGGAGGGACGGTGGGCGTAGTAAAGCCACTCCACGCAAATTGGTTTGTGGGTGTAGTCACTGGGCAGTTAATTGGGCCTGCTGAGTGTATTTGAAACCATTGAGTGCCAGAGGAGAGGACCGGTGATATTCCGTTTATTTCCGATTCAATCCATCCTCAGGTTCGCCCATCAGACCATCCAGCAGGCCCCTCTCCTACATGGGCCAGGCCTCATGCACCCTGGCATGAGGTCCAACCAGATTCTGGCCGAGCAGCAGGTCCAGCAACAGGTCCAGCAGCAGCAGCAGGTCCAGCAGCAGCAGCAGCAGCAGGTCCAACAGCAACAGGCACAGCAACAGCAGAACCAGTATCTGAGACAACATGCTATGAGGGTATGAACCGTAATTAGTAGCCTACCGTTGTGTCTAGAAAATCTTATTTGTTGTTAAGCATTTTTTTTAAATCATTATGCGTGTGTGGGTTTATCGACAGCAGCAGCAGCAGCAGGTCCAGCAACAGCAGCAGCAGCAGCAGGTCCAGCAGCAGGTCCAGCAGCAGCAGCAGGTCCAGCAGCAGCAGCAACAGGTCCAACAACAGCAGCAGGTCCAACAGCAACAGGTCCAGCAGCAGCAGGTCCAACAGCAGCAACAAGTATCAGCGGGCCAGCCACCCGCTCAAACCCAGGCCCTGGGCATGCAGCCCCTACCCCCTCAGCAGCCTATGGTAAGACGAACGATGCACCTGTAGTTCAGATGGAAATAAACTAAGTCAATGTCACCCACTTTGCCCACTGCTTGCACTGTGTATTAGATCAGCATTTAATCACTAGCTGCGGTTTGTGTTTCAGTTCCCCCGACAGGGCATGCAGCAGACCCAGCAACAACAGCAGACTGCGGCTCTGGTCAGACAGCTCCAGCAGCAACTCTCGAGTAAGTCCTCTCTTTCTCCTTCGCCTGCATCTATATCACAAGAACATGCACATGTAAACCTGATGCAGAGGATTAATGCAGCTGTAAGACGAATGATACCGTACGTTGCAGTGCCTTAGAGGATTAATACAGCCGCAAGACGAATGATACAGTACGTTGCAGTGCCTTGGAGGATTAATACAGCCGTAAGACGAATGATACCGTACGTTGCAGTGCCTTGGAGGATTA
>JAOVYW010000033.1:1094222-1105336 GCA_025775045.1 Hiodon tergisus
GTCACCCTTCAAGCATTCTTTCGTGGCTGGTTCATCAGAAGAAGGGTAAATGGACAATATACTTTCACTATGAAAATGAAAGTAGATTTACACTCTATATTCAGTACAAGTAATCCATATAAATTGTAAATATATTTACTGGTAAAATGTAAATATTAAGTTTTCTTAACTGTGGGAGAAGAGGAAATGGAGAGATCTTTCATTGAGAGCAACCCCCCCCTCCCATTTAGCTTAAAGAGGAAGCCCAGACCAGAATGATGCGTCAGTTTTCAGCTGCTGTGACAATTCAAAGAGCCTTCCGGGCACACAGGGCCCTGGAGTCTGCGAAGAGACAAATTCACTCTGTCGTTTATATACAGGTATTTCAGATACTGGTCATTTGTGTCTTGTGTGCATTCGTTGTGTTGGTATGGCAGAATTATTAGGCCAGAGCCTTAAGGCCGAAGAGCCATGGTTGTAATTCTGTATATGATAAAGGCCTTTCGTGTGAGTACTGGGAAAATTCTGTTCATGTTGGTGTCTTCAAATACACATGTATGCTATTTAGCTCTTCTGTCATTTTTACTTAAAACTCTACTTTTTGTCAATGAACGATCTTCATTCATTTTATGTTTATTTTCCAGAGATGGATCAAAACGAAGTTGCAACGCAAGAGATATCTTCAGGAGAAGAAGAAAATCATAATGGTACAGAGAGCTGTGAGAAAATGGCTGTCTCGACGCCACAAAGCTGCCACTGTCGTCCAACATGTTGTGACGAAGTTCCTCCTCAAGAGACGAGAGCAGAGGGTACAAGGAGGAATCGTTAAACTGCAGGTGTGGTGGAGATGTACAGGCATCAAGAATTCAACGGAATGTAGTAAATGGTAGTCAGAAGGAACTCTATATGTCTAATCTCTATCTTGTCATCGGAAGGCGTTGTGGAGAGGACACCGCTCGCGACAACTCAACGACACATCTAAAATTGTTACCTTGAGGCATCGCTTCAGAAGGGTCAACTTGGTAGTTAAAGAGGAAGACAGGCTTTGTAACAAGACCACAACTGCCATCGACTATCTTCTTCGATACAAGCACTTCTCATACATTCTTGCTGCTTTAAAGCACCTGGGTAAGAATTGAAGGTTCACTATTCGTTAGGTTAGGCTTTTAATTTTGATTCAAAGTCATTTGTGTTCTGGTGAGATAATCAAGTCCTTTCTTTTGTCTGTAATTTTAGAGACGGCAACAAGACTTTCACCGGAGTGTTGTGAGCACCTTGTCGAGAGTGGCGCTACGTCAGTTATATTCACTTTGATAAGGAGCTGCAATCGAAGTGTCCCCTGCATGGAAGTCATTACCTTTGCAATCCAAGTTCTCCTGAACTTATCAAAAGTAGGTAGTCTAAACGACCAGGGAGACAAAACCAGTTTCCACGTGCATGTTTTATTTTGGCGTTCAGATAATCGTTTAACGTATATGTAACATTCCTTAGTTGATTATAGTTAATAATTTGAGATACCATTAAGTTTTACATTATGTATAATTTTGTGGCAGATAATATTTTAATATAATGGCTAGCTTGTATTTCGGAATTCAACCATCTTGGTAGTATGCTTGAGTAGGTAGGCTTGTGTGCAGTTTTTTTTGTTGTGAACGCAACAGATTAAATGAACGAAAGAATATTCCACGATACTGCCTGGAAGCTGGACTTCAAAACGCTGATCTCAACAGATGGTTTATATACATTAAACGGGGACTCTCCTCTCTTGATGTAACAGAAGTGTTGTGTATGTCATTTTATGTACGTAACTTCATCTTAACAAACATTCCCATATCCAGAGCCTAGCACATTCTTCTCTTAGAAGTCACAGCATTCAGCTGCATTCAGGATATGTATAGAATAGATTCACACACACCAGTTTCCTGTACTGGCCATTACATCTCATCCATCATATTTTTTCATATTCGTTTTCTTTTTTTCCTCCAGTACGAAAAAACGATAGAAGCAGTTTACGATGTGGACAGTTCCGTCGACACGCTTTTGGAACTGCTGCAAATCTACAGAGAGAAGGCTGGAGACAAGGTGGCTGACAAAGGAGGGAGCATTTTCACCAAAGCATGTTTTCTCTTGGCCATTTTACTACAGGATGAACGGAGGGCTTTGGTAAGTCTCACGATAAGATTTAAAAAAAGAAATGGAATGAAAATGTGTGCCTGTGCGTTAAACCTTCAACTCTAACTAAGATTTCTTCAACATCGGTTTGTAGGAGGTAAGAAACCTTCCCAAAGCTCTGGATAGGATTAGGAGTATCTATCGCCTCACGGTTCGGAAACATACGATGGACGCTCAAAGAACAGTAGTGAGACAGAAGATGAATGTATCTCTCAACGGAAGTTTCTTCTCCCAAACGACGCCAAAATTAAAACGAGCTCCAAGGTATGCCGGAGTATTCAATGTTTGTTTGTTTTAAATGGGATCTTATTTCCCAATTTGTGTAAAATGACTTCAGTGTTCCCAGATCTAAACCTTTTATTATGTTAAAGGAAAAAACTTATTTAACTTGGTTTAACTTATGAAATTGTCAGATGAATGGTGTAACGGTCAAGTAGGTCCTGTAACCACCAAGCCTCACGTAAGACTCTTAACCTGAATTGTTTAAGTAAATACCCAGCTTGATATAAATTGATAAAATGTAGAACTATAAGCAATGCAATTTGCTCTGGGTAAGCGCTAGAGCAAGTTGCTCTTGTCTTGCAAAAGTATTCAGACCCCTGAAGAGTTATTTCTTTTGAAATTTCATTCTTTTTGATAGTGTATTTGAAACACAATCTAAATTATTCTTAGGTGGCGTTGGTTTCATGTTGGGAAATATTTGTATGACAAAAAACAGAAATATGTTGCTTGCAGAAGTATTCAACCCCTTTGCTTTGGGCGCGTCCAGTTAACACAGAAGAAAGAATATGCCCTAACGAGGATGCCATTACCTTACCATTGGCCTCCACCTGTGATCCATTAAAGTTGCTGTGATGTTTTTCTGGATAAATTCACACTGTTGAAGGTCAAGCTATGGCTCTTAGGGAATTTGAATACCAAAAAGTTGGAGATAAAGTAATACAAATGCATAACTAGGAAAGGGTACTCAGTAGAAAATATAATAATCAATTTGGATATCCCAGTTGGCACAGGTCGATCAATAAATAGGAAGTTGAAGTTGCATCATAATCCACAGGCCTTGCCAAGAAAAAGCCATTCTTCAGCGGTCGAAATTCAGAAGACTGAGGATAGCCTCAGTGGCCAACGATCACTTTGAGTTATCTGGATGGTGGCTGCATCATGCTGTGGGGTTTGCTTCTCGTCAGCAGGAAATGGGCATATTGTTAGTCACCTTAACTGAAGCTTGAGAGGAAGTTTGCCTTCCAGCTGGGCAATGATCCCAAGCATGAGGCCAAACATAAAGATGAATGTCCAGTCTTGGTTCCACTGAGAATATGTGGCGCTATTTGGGGTCCATATGCACCATAGGAACAACCTCGAGCAAATGTGCCAAGAAGAATGGGTCAAAATCACTTCGCTGTGTGCAAAGCCGTTACATACTTGCCTTGAAAGACTTCAAAAAGCTTAAACTGCTATTTGTGGCAAAAGTTGGCTCTACCAAATATTAACGTGGGGGCTGAATACTTATGCAAGCAAACTGTAATCATTGGAGTTAAATAGGCCATAGCACAATGCTGGCCTGCTTGGGACTTACGAATGAAGGGATGGAATGGTATTTATAAAGAAGTCTGAAACTTTTTTTTCCTTTTCTAGATTTGTACCAGACTGGGTGTTAAGAAAAGACAATATAAATGAAGTGGCGGACCCTCTCCGGGCAATTCGGATGCTAGCCGACGCTTTTGGTATTATTCCTTGAAATGCCTTTCAAATTTTTTAAAAACTTTTTAAAATGTGTCACTTAACATTCATTTTAAAAATTGTGTTTGTGATGTAAAGATGATAAACAATGTTGACCATCGAAATGTATTGCGGAGGTTAACAATTACCCGCTTGTACATAATAAAATGACATTTTACAATGGCATCTAATCTAATTTTATGTTTGTTCCTATAACACGTGGGTAGTCTATTCCCAGCATCTAAGATTCTGAGCCTCTGCTACAGTGTTACGACTTAAGGTTTAAAATGTTTTCTTGCTTCTCCTTTGTTCCACATCTGTGTTGTTTCTCAACCCCATCCCCCTGTTATTGAATCCATTTACACACCGCTTGAATTTCGAGAGGGGCGGCATTGTACAATCTCGATGGATTGCACATGGTCATGATCTTCCTTAACACACACTCACCGTCTGTGAACGGGGTCAGTTCAGCCAAATGTCCCAAATCCTAACATGCTTTGTTTTGAATTCAGAGGATTGGCTTTTTGGCAACACTTCCATAAAGACCACTTCTGACAAGACTTCAGAGGGACTGCAGAGGGGTGTACTCTGGTTACAGTGGTTTCTGTGAGTTCAGAGTTGATGGTAGTGCTGAACTTTCGAAGGGACGTCAGTTTAATGTATCTTTGTCTGCTGCACTTTAAACCTTATTTTGTAGTTTCTGTGGCCGACCACTGCATTTTTGGTCCTCAACCTTGACTTTTTTTTTTTTTTGTGCTGCTTCAGAGGAGCATGGACAGCACATCTTGAAACTGTTGCTGTGAAATTTCTGCTTGATGATGCAGAATGAGCACCTTGTGTCTTGTTGCTATGCTCAATCTTGCCGCGTGTGTATTCTGCATTTTTGTTCTAGGGACAGGCATTTGAAATTATACCACTGTAATGAGCAATGATATTATCCGCGAATGCTTGAGTAAAAAATTCCCAAACAGTAATGTAAAAATGTATAATGTAGACCACTACAAAATTGTGGATGGTCTTGGAAGTGAGCTTGTTTCGTTTTTTTGCACATATGAACATTGCTTATGTCTCATTCGTCAGAAAATAGTGTAGTTTTTTATTATATGAAAGTTATTATAAATTAATAATTATAATTTATTATACTCTTTAGTCTAGCGCAGCCTAAATAAGACGGATGCAAGTATTTTATTACAGTAGTTTTGCATAACGAGGTGAGGGAAAACGTCTATATAAGGATCTGACGTGCAACTTTTATTTCTGACCAGCAGGCGTCATTGCTGTGCATTGAGTTAAAAGTCTCGGAAAAATTGACTTTTTAAAATTTGGACATTGGACTGCTTTGAGCTAAATTAGATTTGATGTATTAATTTTAAGTAAAGCAAAAAAATAAAACTATATTAGCATACTTTTAATAGACACACGTTAGTTTAAGTTTACAATGGTTTATTATTGTACATTAGCTTGGTTATGTTAACTTTCAACACGCCAATTCTAAATCTGTGGCAGATAAAACTTCTTTCATGATCCATGGAAAGATTCCACCCTTTTCTGTAATAATATAACGTTGATATTGTTTGTGCCGTAGTTTGTCCCTCCTCTCTCTGTTGGCCTAGGATGAATCTTCAGCAGATTTCATGGCTAAATAGTGACAAGGTGAAACGAATACAAATAATGGAGAAAAAAAAGGTTTTGTGAAATTGTAGGCATAGCATGCTGAAGATTGGATGGTGGTACATTTATGCTGTGATCCGCCCATGCCCTCTCAAAGATGCTCTATTGCAGTGGTTCTTCAACTTTTTTGAGTCACGGACCCCTTTGAAAATCTGGTGAAAGCTATGGACCCCTCCCCTAGAAAAATGCATATAAATTAATACATTTTTTATTTGACTTTCATGGACCCCCCTGAAGCCCATCCTTAGACCCCAGGTTAAGAAACCCCTGCTCTATTGGGTTCAGATCTGGGGACTTCTCAAGCCACTCATGTGAAGTCAACTTGCAGTTATGTACCTGGAACCATTCTGACAAAAGGTAAACTGTAACTAAGGGATGCACCTGGTTAGCAAGTGTTCAGATACATTGTGCTGTTCAAATGTTGCTCAGTTTGGCTTTATGGGACCTAACATGTGCCAAAAAAAAGACATTCCCCACACCATTAAACTCCCCTTAACAACCTGTACAGTTGACACCAGGCAGGATGGGTTCATGTACTCGGGCTGCTTACTCCAAATCCTGATGCATCAGGAATCGGGATTCTTTGGACCAAGCAATGTTTTTCCATTACTCAATTATCCGTTGTTAATAGGATTGCAGTGGAACCTGGTATGGCTGCAATAGCCCAGCCGTGAAAAGGGCTGAGGAGTTTTTTGGGCCAAAATCACACCAGAGCAATGCATGCGACTAGTTTCTCCATACAGGAGGCGTCTTGAAGCTGTCATTACCAACAAAGGCTTTTGTGCAAAGTATTAAATAAATAAGCGTGTTCCATACTTTTTCCCTGTGTCATTTCACATTATTACACATAACTTAATATGCTGAGCTTATTTGTTTTGGTTTTGCTTTGTATGTATGGATTACATGTATGAACATCTGGTGAAAATTTCATGTCAATAGCACCTTTGGAAATATATTTACTGAGAAAAATGGTGACATGTTGAGTACTTATTTCACCCGTTGTATATTCATCCATATATTCTCCAGAGGAAAATACAAATTCAGTGATCATCACTGCTATTCGTGGTTAGTCTCTGGCTGGAGTAAATGTTTTGCCGAGTGCATGGTCTGCCACAGCTCCTGTAAAGCCTGCCCTGATGTTATGTTATGTGTTGAAATTATAGTTAAGAAAATATCATTCTCAAACCAAGAACTTGGCTACAATATAATATACAGCACAATAAAGATCAGGTTTTGTTTTAACTCCATTTAAAAAAATCTGATTCATTTAGGAAACATTTTTCCTTTATATGTAAGAAATAAGCTGGGTCCATGTCTCCTGTGCAAAACAGACCCCCCTTTCAGTGTAATCTTGAGTTTTTAATTAATAGTATATTTTATATTTTTCACTCTCCATGGATGTTGCAATATAAAACCATAGCCGTTTATTTATATATGGTGCTTGTGTTGCCTTCATGTTTATCTACAATGGCTAAAAGTCACTCTGGTGTGGATGAAGTTGATGTCGATGTCAGTTGCTATTTACATTTTTGACAAACCCTTTTAACAACACCAATAAAATGGATCCATGTAGGTCTACTTTTTATTTATCAGAATTTGATTAAAGTTATTATTTAAAAAACCACCTGTGCAGTGATTCAGTTTATAATAAAAAATCTTCAAAAAGAGTGATAGTTTTTCTAGCAGATTTTGTATGCAGATCATTTTCCCTTGCCACTGACACAAGGAGTGGAAGCGATATGATTTACAGTAATTCATAATAATGAACTGCAATCTTTCTCTAGAACTAGTGTCATCCAGTCCACCTCCCACCTTGTAAACAATGCTGAGTTTGAGTTCACTAGTATACAGTGAACAGGCTCTTTGATCTGGATTGTTCCGAATCCACTTTCGACTGCAATTGAGGCCTTTACCTCCCTGGCTGTCTGCACAGACAGGTACTTAAAAAAATAATTTTATAGTCAAGGTTATGAAGTTTATTTGAAAATTGAAATGAAATTACAAGACAATTCACATTAAGACCTGAAATACAAATGCACAATTCACACTTTCCTTGTTACAGAAGTCTTGCTGGTGTCTCTTCATCTTCAGGATTCTTTGTTACAATTTATTTTGTACTTATTATGGTCTTACACCTACAAATGAAAAATTCAGAATGAGTCATAGTTGTAGAAACTGAAAGTAGTTTACAAGAATTGAAGATACTTGTATGTTTAAGTCTTTATGGAAACATACTTGTTTATTTTGTCTAGATTAATTTAAATAATAGTAAAAATGTATATCTTAATTGTACTTTGAAGATCTTCACACATTTTTGATCAATGTGGCTATTGTAATCTTAAAGCATGTTTAATTATCTGATGAAACCAGAAGCAGAATATATCATACTTACATAATGGGTAAGACATTTGTCCATTAGTACAGCTGGCTTTTCTGACAGAACCCCTTATCACATAGCCCGTTTTGCATTTAGGGGCATAAGTTTCCCCCTCTGTAAGAAATTTATTTGGTGGATATTCAAGATTATGATGCGATGTGTCTTCTTTCGTAATGGTACAAGGGCCTAAAGAAAAAGACTTATGATGTTTTCTGTTTGGCTGTATGATATATTGCATTTGCATGCTACCTTTAAGAAAACACATTTCTACGCCATTTACTCACTTAAACATTTCGGTGGCTCGCTCCATTTCCCATTCTGGCATGTAACTTTTGATGATCCCTGGATTTTATAATGCTGTTTACATTGATAGATAACTACTTTAACCCTTGTTTCTCTAGAGACTATATCCCCATTTTCCACTTCTGGTTCTTCTAAGCACCCAATACCTGGAACATAGATAATTGCTATTTTTTCCATGTTTATGCATACTAATAACAAATACAGTAGGAACTGAATTATAATCAAGTAAATTATTTATCATTAAGCAAAGAGTGGTCTTAATTTTTGGTTTCATACTTCTGTAGTGCCTCAATACAATTAAAATGGATGAAAAATAATATAAATATATCTCAGAGTGTTTCTGGCTGAGTATAGTTTTTGGCATGGCGGTTAGAGCTATATTATTAAAATGATTTGTTCTGTGTGCTCATGTAATCTCTAGTCAGTTTACTGTCCAGTACAGATATTTGGTAACCCTATTTCTGGAGTTCCACAATCCTAAATCTTTCATGATCTCTGAATAGTAAAACCTGGAGCACTTGGTCATCTGCTTTAATTTCAGATAATAATTGACTCGTGCACAGGCTGAGCACTACGAACTGGATTTAGCAGATCCCAATCAATTCATGAAATTTTATGAATGTGCAGGGGTGAAAACAGGGGAGGTGCACAATTGGAAGGGTTGGGTGGGTTAAATCATCAGTGTTTTTATTAGTTTGTCACTAACCAGCACCACAGTCAAGATAGTCTCTTATATTCCACTTTATAATATGTGATTCATCCCGACAACCTGGAGCATATTTGAATCTTATCAGGATACGTATCATGTATATGTAGGATAAGTACTCTCATGAAATTATCAACTAGTACTTCATTTTAGAGAATGAGGAATGCATTTACGTAAATTAGCCTAAAGTCAGGCATGATGTAAGTCTTATTAAGTATGTTGAATTGTAATGGCTAAAAGTTCCCATTTCATACATTAGTCAACGACAAAAAAAGTGCAATTCAATATTTATTTATACCATTAATTATTTAATAGTAATATAATAGGGATAAACATTGCTCTGGCAGACCACCAAAAGAGCACAGCAAGTGCTTTATAAAGTTTCATTGGAATAGTTTTCCTTCATATTGTAGGGTATGGCAGGCACAGATGAGTCCTGAGATACTCCTCCACTTTTAATTGACGGGCTTTTAACTACTATGCAAACCTCTCGCCGCGAATAAGTTGCGGCTGCCACCTATATCATCTTTTTTACAGTTTTAAACCTGCAATCCGCACCCCCTTACCGAACCAGACTATCAAATTCACGGAACATCCACAACAGTGTATCTTTTTAATTATTAATTGTGAGTATAAATAAATTTAATATGTTCTTAACTTGTTCCACCTGCCTGTATATTAGCCTCTCAGAAGATGTGGTCTCAGCAAGGGTCCTTTGTTATATCTTTATCTTTTCAGCGTCTCCGAATAATTACTTTGGTTGTGGTTAAAGCAACAATTTTCCATTATTGGTGTTTATTATTTATTACATCATCTGCAATATTTTTATTCAGATAGCATAATGCTGGGATCAATAATGCTGTAGTCCAACATTCCAACGTCAAGCAAGCTCTAAAATCATCGCAAGAAAACAAATCCCTCATCAAGCTTCCTATTGACCTATAGAAACACCCCCTTGCTATAACCAGAGTGGCACCTGCGTCAGCTATGAAAAGACAGCTTCACACATAACTCAACAAAGACCCAGAGACTAAACAGGCTGCACAGACACAACAGAGAGATGAGAAAAAGAAGCTTCAGAACTGGATAGAATGTTCTTGCTCGAAACTATTGCAAAGCTTCAACGTGGATACCACAAACTGTTATCACCCAAACAGGCTCTGTGTCCTACATCATTTACACACTGGAGAACATCATCTGGAAGAGACACGTGGATCGGCTGTTGCCAGGAACACACCTCAGTGATAACTCAAACATTTTGAGCTTAATATTCTAAATTGTTTTAATTTACAATTAGAATTATTTATATAACTGTATATAGAATTGTTTGCCAAAGTTCATAAAAATGTAATGACATTGCCAAAAACATGCTTTGACTTTTGAAACAAACAAAACAGCCGTGTCTCCTTTTAAACTGTGATTTTTCAGTGAATCCAATTGATAACGTATCAGAGACAAGATAATTCAGTGAATATACCGCAATCAAGGCTATGAACCATTGCATTATATACCTCCTTGAGAGGTTCAATACTCATTGTATACCTCAGATTTGTTCTGGACATCTTGATAATTTATAACTAGTAGTTTTGTTGAAATGATAATCCCTTTACTTTTAGGCTTCTTAATTTGAAACTATAATGATAATAAATAAAAAAACTTGCCTTCACATTTGAATGTTTGATTCCATTGTCCATCCTGGCAAATTGCCTTCCCATTTGGAAAAAGGTCAAATGGTTTAAAGCATGAATATTCCAGGACTTCACCATCAGAGTATTTCTCTTTGTTGGGAATTAATTGTCCATTCTTTAGTTCAGGTGTATCACAGTAATCTTTTTCTAGAAAAAAAATAAAAAACAGGTTTACATATTTCATTGTAAATAATTCCTTGTGGTCCTGTAAACATTCCCTTTGGAAACATTTAAAGGAGGGAAATTTTTAGTTGTTATAGACATCATACTCACTAATACATTGTGGATATTTCCAAATTCCATCTATGCATATTGCTTGCGTTCCATTTGGAGCAATCGATGAGTCATCACACTGATATTCAATACTTGTTCCATTGTCATACTCTGCATAATAATTGTCCCTCAGGGTAGCATTAGGAATTAACTTTTCTGGGTTTGTACATTTTGATACTATTACAAATAAACAATTTAGAAAAAAAATCTGTTATAAGACAAAATA